>JBCFYV010001228.1:0-101358 GCA_039000515.1 Timema cristinae | reverse complement strand
ATGCGGCTGTACCCCTTTTGATTTTGAACTTTTTTTTATGCCAAAGTTTTGTACCGTTTTGTATCACAAAGAAAACTTTTTGTACCCGTACCCGTTTTGAGTAATTAGCATATAAAAGTGACTACTCTAGGTAAAAGCGGTTGTACCCCTTTTGAATTTGAACTTTTTTTGATGCCAAAGTTTTGTACTAGTTTTGTACCGTTTTGTACCACAATGAAAAAGTTTTGAACCCGTACCCATTTTGAGTAATTAGCATATCAAAGTGGTGACTCCAGGTTAATGCTGTTGTACAACTTTTGAATTTTTTTCAAATAAATATCTGGTGAGGGTAGTGATAAATAATAATGTATACTTATTAATCACAGAAAAAATTATTTAAGGTAAAATTAGAGATAACTTATTTTTGAAGATTTTTGTCACTAACTATAATAACCTATACATGAGATTATCTAGCTTACGATTTTGTCGTACCATTTATTTGAGTTTATTAGTAAGCAGGTAAAATAAAAAATAACTATTTAATGTGCTAAATTTGGCCACTGTGCTTTGGTTATTTTTTTAAAAATTTAAAGGCTAAAGAGACAATAAAATATTTTAAAAGCAGTTTCATTTCGAAGACTAGAACAATTTTGGCTATAAAATATAACTGTTATTTTTATTACTGATATAAACCACGTCATACTACCTGTTCATGTTATACGCATATATGATAATCTAATTGGGTAGTAATGAGGAAAGAAGCATTTGAGGGGTTTAAATCTACCAGCATTTTTATTTTGGAAGATGGGGAAACAATTTAGAAAAATTACCCTCAATAGACCCGACTAGGATTTGCACCCTAAGTGCTCCGCTATCAGCAGGCCAAATTAACACTGTAGTGACACCTTAGACCACCAGCCACTCAAGTGGGTATCTGTTATTTAATACGGTGTTTACAGTTTTCAAACATCTATAGGATTTACACAATTTTCCAGAAATAAATGTTTTTGGGAATAATTTTTATCCTATTGGTACAGAGATTTAACTTGAGTAATATCTCCATGGTGTCAGCCTGCAAGCAGGCTAACCAATCGAGAGGCTGCCGTATATTGGCGAAGATAGTGCTAACATTTTCAAGCTGAGGGTGCCATGTGGTTAGCACAACGAGCCCTCCAGACTTCTATCTCAGTTTTCTAGACTGAAGCGCTACTTATTCATTCAATTATCTCCTCATTTGTCCCCACGAGGTTGATTTTGGTTCCGTTTCAGATCCACTGCTTCACAGACAGAATTAGGGGTACTGGGGATCAAACCTGGGACTTCAGGATCTGAAGCCAGTAAATCTGACCACTATACAACAGAGGCGGTCGGGTATCAACGACTTAATTACTTACTTACTTTATGGCATAGGGAACACAAAAATTCATTAACTTTAATGGTTTTAAATATATTTTTCTTATCATCGGCTCCATGTCGTGGTCAATATTGCTAAAGTGGTATGACTGATCACTGAGTGCGTAAATTAATCAGCTCTAGTAACTTGACTAGTTCGATTCCCTGTTAGGTTGAAATTACTTAGTATTAGCGTGATACGAACTCGGCCAAGGCACAAGAGATTTTGAACATACATTAAGTGCGTTACAGAGTGTTAGTAACATTTACTTTAAGCTAAGAGCTTTTTTTAAAAAAAAAAGTACTTGAAATATCAGAATAATCGCTACATTGTTATATAGAAATATTTATTTCTATCTTAATTTTGATATTATTTCTACAGTAAATGAAATAGTATCGCTACTCATCCATTGTACTTAAATTAGTAGATACAGATAGCCTAAGCGCCAGTAATATGCATATCATTAAAAAAACTTACCCTTTACGACAAGCAGTTAAATAATCAATTATATCTTTGAGTTTGTTTGTGCACCATCTCTTACATCGACCCATAACTTGTTATTCACAAGGATATAAAATAATATTTTGTAAATACTTCTCCACCTCAAAATTTATACAATCCATTGTATTTTGTTCGAAAGCAAAAAGGTCACATATTGTTAGTTATATAAAAATTAATCGCCGTGGGTACTTATTGTTCGAGACTCGATACACTTCTTCCGAAACGAGCGCACAAACTGCGAGAATGCAACAGCAAATTAAAAGTAATCACATTTAAAAAGCTAATAAAATAAAATTAATATTTTCACACCTTGATTACCAAAAATTTCGTTCATTAACTTTTTAAAAAATAGTATTGTACCTCACATGGTCCCACGATTGCACACTTGTTGATCCATGGTAACTACACACGTGTTGTGTAAATACAACCCCTTTTCACGATTTGGCTCGCACGCGTCTCGTCCACATCCACCAATCGCCATCTTCCCCTCTCACTACTCTGCGTTTTTTACACCCAGTCTCGCCAACCTCACGCAATAAGTTTAGGTGAGTCTCTAACACTCGGCCATCCTGTAGCACTCATCGTCCTCGATGAAGTCTGTTCACACATGACATTAACAAATACGCTCTCAAATAATCCTTAAATTATCTTATAACTAGATTATGATATACACAATATACAATGGTACGCAATACCATAATAATCACAACAGTCCGGTGACAAAATCTCTTAGGTACTTGGGCAGACACCGTTCTCGAATAGGTCGAGTCCTTGGGTTGTCTTGATCTCTTCCAGTGTCACCAACATCAGAACTGTCTGAAACTGTCACAGGACTGCTATCAGGTTTGGTTGTCTTCAGCTCCGATCCAATTGACCTATCATCTTCTGACTCATCACTCACGTGTTCACCATCATCAATCTTGTCTTTGTTACCCCATGACTTGAGTTGAGAAACGTGCGCAGTGGTGGCATAGTGTTTCTGTTTAACATCCCTGTCAATTGACTAACTCGATAAGTGTTGCCATCTGGGAACACTTTCAGCACCACAAGAGGACCTCTGTACTTCAACTGCCCCTTTGTTGGTTCGCCAGTATGCACTGGTGGGCGTCGCAACATCACCGCTTCTCCAATGTCAAAACTTGGATGAGTATACCTTTTCTTATCAAAATATGCCTTCTGGTGGAGCTGTTCTGCTATGATTTTGTTGCGTACGGTTTCCTGTATTTCTGCGGGTGGTTGGTATGTGCTGTTCTCAGGTAGATCTGTGAGACTCCTAAGTGCCCCATCGTGGTGTCGAGGTCGATACCCGTGAAGTGCCTCAAAGGGTGATATCCCTGTAGTCTTGTTGATAGCGGTGTTGAGGTCACGTTGAATCTTCTTCAAATCCTTATCCCAGTCCTTTAAGTCTGCCCGCTGTGATGAAACGGATATCATCGTTGTCAAGGTTCGGTTCACTCGTTCTACCTGTCCATTGGCTTGGGGGTGCCTGGCAGAGTTTAGTACATGGTGTATTCCACGTGAAAGACAAAATTCTTCAAATACGTGTGAAGTGAAACACGTTCCTCGGTCACTGATTATTTTTTCCGGTAGACCATGCTCATCAAAAAAAAGATCAAGGCACTTCAATACACTTTTGGTGGACGTATCACGCACTGCATAGATATGCACATATTTTGTCAGGTTATCCATGATTACAAGTAGTTCACAATTACCCTTTGAGCTTCGAGGAAAAGGTCCTAAATGATCGATGTGCACAATTTGGAACGGGCGAGTGCCTGGAGGTATTGGGTTGAGCAGCCCAGCTTTTCGTCCCCCTGAGACCTTACTCAAGAGGCACTCAAAGCAGTGAGCTATATGATGCTTAACATATCTTTTCATGCCTGGAAACCAATAGTTTTCTTTCATCTTAGCAACAGTACGGTCGACTGCAAAATGTCCAGACAAGTCATGAAATTTAACAGTAAGACTTTTTCTCATCACTTTAGGGATAACAAAAAGTTTGGATGTCTGCTGATTATGATTTTCAATCTTACACACTTTCCCATTTACAAGTTCCAAATCAACTACCTTGCTACGCTCAGCTTTGTTTCTGTGTTGTTGGGGCAATTTTAGTATGCGCATAATATCCCTTAGTTCTGAGTCACTATATTGCATTGCTAGTACTTGATCATCAACAGATAGGGTTAAAACACCTCACACCTATCACTAATCACTTCTGCCATGGTATCTTGTTCGCAACTCACTGGTGCACGGCTCATGGCATCCACGTGGGCCATCTTCTCAGCTGGTCTATGTTTTACTTCAAAGTCATATTCCTGTATCAAATTGTACCACCTAGCAATCCGTGGGTTGGTCGTTCGCTTTCCATTCATATAAACTAATGCTTGACAATCAGTCACCACTGTAACTTTAATTCCTAGCAAGAATTGTCTCAAGCGGTCCATAGATCACACTATTGCCATTAGTTCAAGTTTGCTTGAGTGGTAATTTGCTTCCACATCTGTAGTATTCTTGCTCACACAGTATGTTAAGTGCATACGAGCATCTATACCTTCTTGTAGGAGCATTCCAGCCAACCCCTGAGCACTTGCATCTGTGTGTAGTTCACTGACTGCACTAGGATCATAAAGCTTAAGTACAGGCTCCTGGATGAGGGTATTCCTGAGGTCTTCAAATGCCTTATTCTGCTCTTCGTCCCACTTAAACTGACAGTCTTTCCTTCATAAGCGACTAAGTGGTTCAGCTCTTTTGGCATAGTGAGGCGTGAACCGCCTGAAGAATCCAGTGAGCCCTAGAAACCTTCTCACTTCATGGACAGAATTGGGCTTAGGAAACTCACTGATTGCTAATAATTTGCGTGCCCCGGGTTTTATGGTGCCTTCTCTAATCACAAACCCCAAGTACTCAATTGTTTTCTTCCCAAACTCACATTTACTTAGCTTGCATGTGAGGTGAGCCTGTCTCAAGGCTTCAAAGACAAGTCTTAATCTATTTAGCATTTCTGGCCAATGTTTTGCGGGGATTAGGATGTCGTCAAGGTAGCACATCGCTATTGTATTTCGTAATCCACCTAATGCACGGTTCATCACACGCTGGAACTCAGCTGGTCCGTTAGTCAAGCCAAATACCATTCTTTCAAATTGACCTGTTTCCTCTGGTGTAACAAACGCAGTCTTCTCCTTCGCCTCTTCAGTCAAGGGAATTTGTAAGTATCCGTGGGCTAAGTCAAGTACCGTGAACACCTTGCTACCAGAAAGTTGTTCAAATTGGTCATCAATGTGGGGTAATGGATACCTATCCTTTACGGTTTGTTGGTTTAGCCGTCGATAATCAACAACCAGCCTATTTTCTCCGGTTTTCTTTCTTACCAGTAACACCGGACTCGCGTATGGTGACTTAGTCTCAGTCACAATGCCGTGATCCTTCCATTCCTTGACAATTTCTCTTATAGCTTCCTTTTCTTGTATGTTCGTTCGATATGGTTTGCACGCAACCGGTTTGCTGCCAGGAACCTCAACTATGTTCATTTTGGTCAAATCAGTGCATCCTAACTCTGACAGGTTTGAAGCGAAACAATCACTAAACTCATTCACCAAATTCACTAATGAATTTATGTCTTGTTCGTTAGCACAATCATCAATAAGGAGGTCTTCTCTCCCAATAATCTTACACTTTGAGCCATTGTCACTGATGTGTGGTGTAGGCCTATATAGATCAACATCCACTATGTTCACTAATTCACCACGACCCACACTGACATTTTTCTTCATGTACATCTCTTCAGTACTGGTATTTATGATTTGTATGGAGAACTCCCCGTTCTCATCTGGCTTATAAATAGCGCCACCAAACATTAGCTGGCCGTCTTGAACTGCATTCGACACAACTTGAAAAAAATTAATGCTATTCCCTTGCAATTTGTTGGCTGATAGTGTACGCAGTTTAATTGATTTATCATTTGTCACTGTTGGTAGATTTTTTTTTTTAAAGGGATCATCGTCGGCATTTCCAACAAATAAATGTTCTCCTAACTTAACAAATGCCACACTTGGTAGTTCTGTCCAAGACCGTCCGATGATGACCTCAGTACTTTGTGTATTGTCTGGGACAACCAGCATCTCCACATCACCTCCTACTGCACTATCCATAGATATATCCGAAATTATTCTTCCCAATGAAGTTATCACATTTTCTGTGTTTCCAAACCCATGTAAACTCTTTTTACGAGGTTGAATTGGCAACCCAGACTTGATGGCTGCTGTGGCTTGTATTGTGCAACAGGAACTGCCTGTGTCTATTAACGACATAAATGATACAGCTCCTATCTTAACTACCTTCAAGTATTTCTCCAAATCTGCAGTTGTGTTCCTCTCGGTGCAATTGATTTGAATATGTTCTTCCGCTTGCCTATCTCTATTAGTACAGAATCGCCTGGTATGTCCCTCTTGACCACAAGCTAAACATTTTATAGGTCCTCTTGTCTCCAAGCAGTCTCGAGAAATGTGTCCATATTTTTGACAATTAAAACAACGTGGTTCCAGTTTATCATTTTGATAATAAGCTGAATCTGGCCGCTCATACTTTATTTCACTTCGAGATGGTCGGCCTCTTGCTTGACTAACCTCTTGTGAATTGTTCATGTCACTTCCAGTTTGTAGGCCTAGCCTAGGTTGCTCATTTGATCTCCACAAAACCTGTTTCCCAGAACGAGCTGCAACACGTTTTGAACGCTGTGCATTCACTTCTTCGAAATCCCTTATGTCATGAAGGAGGTCATTCAGGTCATCATGATGTTTGCTCATGAGTACTTAATTCACGTGACCACAGACCAATTGCAAGTTGTTTCTTAGTGTTTGTGAACTCTAATCCCAGGGTCTTACATAGCCGCACTTTATCATGGAAATAAAAATTTGTGTTTTCATTTTTGTCTTGCACACGGTTCTTCATTTGATCGAATTTTTCTGGGAGGCTTAGAGTTCCCACAAAGGTCCGACGAAAGTGACGTTCGAATTGGTCCCAACTAACTATTTCTGATAGACGGGATCGATACCAATGTTGAGCTGCACCTATGAGGTGAGTCCTAGCAGACTCTAACTTGGACGGATCTGGCCATTTATTGAGTTCCACCGTGGTGTTGATTATCTGTAGCCACTCAGACGCGTTGATTCCTGATGACTCACCATCAAACTGGGGATGGTTTTCGCTAAGTCCGGCATTATATTATACGTTGGTTCTGGTATTTGCTGTTGCTGCGATCTCATCATTTCAAAAAGAGTTTGATCACGCTGGCGGTTACTTTCCGAAATTAGGTTCAGATCATCCTGCATGGACATAACCAAGTCTGTATGATGTCCTGCCACTACCTCCTCGTGGCTTACAGCGCCTTCCTCCAAATCGTTTTGGTTTGGTTGTTGCAGTTTGTCTTTGATTTTTGAAGGGTTATTGGAAGTTAATTCACAATTTGTTCGTTTTCACAAACTCGTAACTCAAGATATGTAAAAAAAAATATTTGTTAAGTGTTTTCCACGCTATCAAGATGGCGACCACGGCGTACCCACGTTTTCAAGTCTTATTTTATCGCTCATCATCCGTGACAACACTTTTTTTTTATTAGCAGTTGTAACCCGTTATTATTACTATTTAAATTCAAGACATGTATCTTAAATGGAATTTACGACTGTGTATCACAACTTAGATAACGCGTCAGGTGTTTTAGGCCATTAAACTCATGGGATACCGGTTACGTACTTAACGGAGGAATTGATATATTTTGTGTTCATCCCACTTCTGATTTATTGTACCTCACATGGTCCCACGATCGCACACTTGTTGATCCATGGTAACTACACACGTGTTGTGAAATACAATCCCTTTTCACGAACTTGGCTCACACGCGTCTCGTCCACATCCACCAATCGCCATCTTCCCCTCTCACTACTCTGCGTTTTTTACACCCAGTCTCGCCAACCTCACGCAATAAGTTTAGGTGAGTCTCTAACAATAGCTTATTCCAAAGTCCAATGAGAGTCAAATCCTAGACCGTAAAATAAAAACTAGTATATAAAATTATACTGAGAACATCTCCAAATTACATTTAGACCAAATTTTATTTAAAATAACTATGTTTGATATGAGCAGGAATGTTTATTTTTATTTATTACAATAGTGGATTAAAAATTCAATGTATAGTAGTTTTCATATACTTTGAATATTAACAATTATTATTACAACGTGTAGTGCTCGAGAATGAGAAAACCCAAGAAAGAATGTAAGATAAGAGTGAAGAATTTTACATGTTTTATTGCCTCAGGTAAATAAGGACTAATCTCATAAAACTTTGTGTATGGAGAAGCATGTGGTTTTTTCTTTGAAAATAATGTATCACTAGAGTAATACTCTCATTGAAGTAAGTAGGGATCAACTATATTTATTCACACAGCAGGAATTTTTTGTGAGTATTTTAGTTACTGAATATATTAAGATGTTTATATTTAATTACGCAAATTTTCATAATTGGACATTGGCCCTTCTTATCCCAATGCACATGGTATTAATGTTTCTTTGACTCAAGAAGGTCACAGAGATTAGTTTAACCCTCCACTGCCGCCTGCATTCCGATACAGCAGGTTAACTAACGCTTGCAAAACAATACTAGCTTGTAAATGGGTAATGATCATACTAACGGCACCTATTATCAGCTACGACAACTAGTTGCAGAAGGAAAAGTTGTATTTAAAACCATGTATTTTGACTAGAGTGTGGACTTGGGAGTCGTTAGAGCTCAATATCGTCGTGATTATTGAAGCTAACCCAAATTTAAAAATATGTATAAAAAGATAAAGAAATTATTCATTAAATAATATGTTATAAACATACACTCTAGCTTAATTGTACAAAGAAAATAAATAAATCAATTAATAATTTTTGTTTTCCCATTTAAAATGCATTGAAATGGAAACATTTTAATTAAAATATTTCAATAACTATTTTTAGCATGGTTTGAAAATTCCATAAGAATTATGAAAGATGCCCAGATATGTTACTAAAATAAATAAATAACAACAATTTTGAATTATTAATTTTTTTTAAAACAATTTTTGGTTTAGAACCGTGCATTTATGGGTAGGCTCAGCCTTAACAGAGTTTAGTGCTTTTTATCATAACTACCTACTATAAACTAAGAAATAGTAATTTACAGAAATTACGTTATTTAATAGTTGCCTTTAGTTTTCATGAAAAGAACTATAGAGGTAGTTAATACTAATGCATCTTCCAGAGGTTAGGAGGTGGTGACGCCAAAACCCAATTTTTCTCCTAAATTTTATTCTGGCTATGGCCTTGATTGTATTCCCTAAGAAAATCTCTGAGATTGTCACTGTGTGGAATACACACACACAAACACATATATATTAATTTTTTCATTTAATCTTTAGATTAAAAATAAACTCAAAATGTAGTAAAAGTTTCTTCGCGCGATTAGGTTAGATTTAAATAGAAAAAATTAAGTTTTTAATTTTGTATATTTATTGAGCATTATCAGAAGTGACAGGTAATATAACGAGAATTTCAAGCTAACTTAATATTAGAACACACAATACGCATTCCCACAAATTTAAATTTCACCAATGGTAAATATTTTAGTCATGCCGGGATTCGATTCTCAGGACTTCAGTTCTGTGGTAAGAAGTGCTTATAATTGAGGTAAGATGTCAAACTGGATTTGTTCAAGATATACGTAGCTAGGTGTCAAACTGGATTTGTTCAAGATATACGTAGCTAGGTTTTTTAATTTACTGGGGGGAATAGGTTGAAGTTATAATAAGACTCCCTTAAATTAATGAGTACTCAATGGCATAGTATTTTATTTTTATGTACATCGCATCTTACTGCACGTCCGAGATATCCGTCTCTTTACAATAATAGAGTAAATTAGAAAGGTGTATTTAAAAGGAAATGTACACGAATTTGAATGGTGAAAGAGAGAGGGAAATCATTTGAAAAATCGTCCCTCAGTACACACAACAGGAATTCAAACCCCGAACTCCGCGTCACTCAAAAACATGTTATATTTTGAGTGTAATGCCTTATGAGCCCAGGTAGCTTACAGCGTTAATACTAAGGTACCAGTTTTTATTTGTGTACCGAGGGGTAATTTTTTATCACGTAATCTAGAAATCTTTTGTTAACAACACATAAACCGTACTAAATCTTGATTTCAATACACAGTGTGACACTTTAGATCAATCGGTAGCGTATTTTCATACAGAGATAAAGGTCCCGGTTTCGATTCCCGGCATGGCCTAAAATATTATCACAGGGTTGAACTAACTGTCGGGGGGTTGGATATTGTATTTAAGTTAGTTTATAAGTCAGTTTAGAAAGTGCACGTTAAATGCCCCAAATAAATTAAAAAATGAAATGATATGAATACATGATGTCAAATAAATAAAGTAATGAGGAGGTTATAAGGGAGGACTAAACTTATGTGTGCACCAACCATGATTTAAAAAAATCTTTTTTAATACTTTGAATAAAGTGCAGGGCTCATTTTTGTCCTACTTTTCCTACTTTTGAAGAAAAAATTGTGTGTGTGAGTGAGAGAGAGAGACTGAGTATTGGTGTAACTGCAGGCCAAATACATATTTAAGAGTTTTGCAGACAAGCGGGCAAGTTAGATATGATCTTCGGGCCGCGAATTTGAGAACCCCTACTTACATATACCACGTGTGGCTTTAATGTGAACTCAAAACGCATCTAACTTAAGATAGAAAAGGTTTTGTATTAATATAATTGTGATAATTATATTAATAAATAGATCTTTGTGTTTGAACTAAATGAAAGTCAAATGGTCATTTATATAACTGTTAAAGAAAGATTTATTTTCCTCAGAGACTAACAAACTAAGAAATTAGCATCGTTTGGTTTGAATGCAATGTTATTGAATGACAGGTAAACGACCCCTAAAACCAATTACGGTTAGTTTAGACCTTGAGTAAACCTATCTTGTCAGTTTTCTTACAATTTCAACCCCCCTAATTCTTACCATCCCTCTTTTAAAAGAGAAGTATTCCTCTCTTCTTTTAGAAAAAGAGGGAGAGTAATATTCAAACATAACTAGCCGTCATTATGCGCTACTAGCGCTTTCTAAAAGCGAGATATGTAACTAGTGAAATAATTTGGATGAGCGCCGTAAGAGTTTTTCCCTGTTCTTCGATCCTTATATAGTATAGATACATTCAACGCCAATACTAACGAAACATCATAATATATAACGAACACACAATCTGTCATGCACCACGAGTAGGGGAAGAAGAGGGGAAGAGAGGAGACAGAACAGTGCGGGGAAAGATCACGGACACCCTGGGAACTAGTAGAAAGTGCTGGAATAGTCCAGACGGCGGAAATGATAACTAGAGGGGTGGAGTCACTTTCGATTGTTTTTCCTGGGCGTGGCTTTCTTGTTTAGCAGATATTTTAATCACACTTGCGTTCAGTCCATGGAATTGTGTGTTAGAGAAAGGAGGTCATGGCACAGGTGTGCTGGAGTTAGAGTTCAACAGGGTAGAGAGTGGGTATTCTCCCCTTTGATCGAACTTACAACGTGTTACACCTCGATAAACCAGGGTATTCCGGAGAAGCCAAAGTCACGTTTTTATCGTGAATTAACTGTTTTCTTGGCGAGAAGATAGCTGATATTCAGACCCATCGGTCTAAAAAACGAAGCTTGCCTGCTGACTAAAAATGTTATGAATAATTAGGTATATGAAAACACATTAGAATTCTTTATGGTTGATTTTAAATTACCTATTTTTACTTAGTTTAAAATACTTAAAAAGCATTTTATTTTGTAATTAACAAATAATTTTGTTTTGTTTCAGGAACTGCTCCTTTCTTTACCCACCACCATCGCCCACATAAATAATTTGTAATTGTAACCCTTCCAGTGTTGATGGAAATAATAATCTTTATCCTTGAATCCTCGATTGTTTTTCAACCAAAATTATAACAATTTTTTTTTTTATTAGATAGATAATTTTTACTTTACTTCTGTGAAACTCGAGTAATAAAACACATTTTAATGTTTCAATCATAACGTGGTATTATAAGTCAGCATGGTTTTCCAACATATATATTAGTTTCCTCACATAAGTGATCTAACATTTTGCAGTCAAAGAAGAGCTTGGAATATTCTACTGGGGGTGTATCCACATCAAAAAGGGTTTGCATCTTCACTAATATCACAGTAATTTTCATCACGTGTTGTAAGATCACTAAGCTCACTGTCATTATTATTTAACAAAGTATCCCGCACTCTTTCCGTCACTTTATTGGTAGCTATGCTGTTTACTTACTATGGAAATAATAAGTCACATATTTTCATTCCAGTTGACTTCTGCCATCTACAAAATATTCTATAACACAGAAACACGAGTGATCGAGGAATGTTCTGTTTTTTACACATAAAGTATACTAAGTTGCGGTGGAATATTTTGTAGATGACACTTGAGCAAATTTTAATTGGTGGAATATTCCGTAAATGATACAGGAAGGGTTAAAAACAATGAAAAATCAATTTATTTAGTTATTGCAAAAAATTGTTTAGTGACGACTAATGAGATGAATATTCTCATTTAAAAAAATGTAAATAAACTTTATGCATAATTATCCTTTAAATTTTTATCATAGCTACATAATGTATCTTTTATTAATCATAATTATAAAATATAACCATGATGCACCTTTTATTCTTAATCATAATTTAAAAAATGATTTGATTAAATTATCTTGTAAATATGTGTTTTTTTATCACTAGATCTCAATTCCATGATTTAAAATGTTGTATCAATACATACCATAGCAGCCCAGAAAGAACCAACACAAGCCAGAGTAAAATACCATAGAAACCCAAAGAGAACCAACACGAACCAGAGCAAGATACCATAGCATCCTGGAGAAAGACAAATCAGACCAGAGCAAGATACCATAGCATCACATAGAGAACCTATATATACCTTAGAAAATACCATAGTATCCCAGAGAGAACCAAAACGAACCAGTATAAAATACTATACCAACCCAAAGAGACCCAACATAGACCTGAGTAAAATACCAATGCACCCCAAAGAGAACCAACACGAACCAGAGTTAAATACCATACCATCCCAGAGAGAACAAACACGAAACTGAGTAAAATACCATAGCATCCCAGTGTAACTACCTTTACTTGCATGGAAACGTGAGAAATAACAGTCAAGGTGTCACCAGAGAATAACAGTATATATATTTTATTTGTTATAAGAGAAATTGATGATACACAATAAAAATTACAAATGCTGTAATATCGTTTGAAGCGTTTTAAGTTGAATACTTTGTAGTTAAAAATAATATTTTGTAAGATTACAAAATGACTAGAATGTTCCAAGTGAGATACTTTTATTTAAACATAATGTTCCATTAATATGAAAATAGACTAGAGTTCCTAGTGAGTAATATAAACATATTATCCCATCAATATGAAAATAGACTAAAGTACATAGTGAGTAATATAAACATATTATTCCATCAATATGAAAATAGACTAGAATTTTAAATGGAAGAATTTAATATACACATATTATTCCATTAAAATAAAAATAGACTAAAATATAAAGTTAGAGACCTTAATATAAACATATTATTCTATTAATGTGAAAATAGACTAGAGTTTAAAGTGAGAGATTTTAATATAAACATATTATTCCATTAATATGAAAATAGACTAGAGTTAAATGTGAGAGACGTTAATATTGAATAAGGCATCCCCATAATTATACACTAGTTCACCAACTGACTAAGGCTAAAATAAATGAGAAGACGCCGTAAATATATGAAGTTCAATAGACAACCCTTAGATAAGGATATTCATATTGTACAAAGACATTACAATACTAAAATAAATATATATTTCCCAGAGCACTCTAAGGTAAAGACAATAATGGCGTATATACCCCGGACACAGTAATGACAAGGATCCCCAGAGCATATAATAAATTCATAGTAAAGTTTGCCCGCCTCCTGTGTTAATGCTCTGTTTAACGACGTAATATAGCAGCGTGAAATAAGGTACAACATCGAGAAAAATATCTTACTACCACTGATAAGTTAGCACGCATCATACATTAAATAGAGTCAGAGTCAAATTATGTACCCCGTCTAGCAATGTACCCCATAGAGATAGACTCGTACAAAAACCGCACAAATATGCAATGGCCATCTTCCTATTGCGCCGCTTAAAGCAGCCAAGGTAACCATATTTGAATACAACAAGTGAATGCTCCTCATATAATAATAAAAGATAAAAAAAATGCTGTCAAAGCCAACATCTCTGAAATATATCAATTTACTAATGATGCAAATGATTAAATAAAAGGCGGTAAGAGCGCTACTCAAAGTTAGACGCCTGGCGGCGAGAATAGGAACAAGGTTCACTTATGAACAAAGTTTTGGTTCCCCAAACCATTAAATAGAAATAAATCGTGGTTACAAATTAACCACGTTGAAACCACAAAGTTAACAATTAAAGTTTATAAATCTGAACCAATAATTTTAAAGAGATGTCCCCCATTTTAGGCCGAAATAGAATTTTGATGTAGATAATTAAGTCTAAGCTTAATTCGGCGCTCTCACCTTAGTAAGCCAGTGATACAATGAGTGATTATACAAAAGAACCACCACATTATAGCAAGCACGTAACCATGACATGCCCACAGAGAAAGGGAAACTGGAGTGAAAGGGAGAAGATAGAACAGCGCTGGGAAGGATCGTGGACACTCTAGGCACTAGTAGAAAGCGCTGGAACCGTCCAGGCGGCGGAAACGAAGACTAGACGCGTGTGGCTGCCATCACTTGTGCTTTCTGGGCGTGGCTTCCTTCATGAGCAGACAGTTGAATCATATCTGCATTTAGTCCGTGAAATAGTGTGTTAGGGAAAGGAAGTCGTGGCACATGTGCTCAGGAGTTAGAGTTCAACAGGGCAGAGGGTGAGTATCCTCCCATTTGACATACCTTTTTACTTGTAACTCGTTACACTAAAGAGAACCAACACGAGCCATAGTAAAATACCTTAGCATCCCATGGAGAGCCAACATAGACCTGATGCAAATACCATAACAACCCATAGAGAACCAATATGGACCCGAGTAAAATACTATAGCATCCCAGAGAGAACCAACATATACCTTAGTGAAATACCATAGCAACCCAGAGGAACCCAGTTTAGACCAGAGTAAAATACCATAGCATCCCATACAGAACAAACACAAAACAGAGTAAAATTCCTTAACATCCCAGAGAAAGACAGCTTAGACCAGATTATAATACCATAGCATACCAGAGAGAACCAGCATAGGCTAGAGTAAAATACCATAGTATTCCATTGCAAACCATAACATTTCATAGTAAAATAACAATGTATTCTTTTCCAAACCAGACCATTCCAGAGAAAAATACCTGAGTATGCCATTGCAAATAAGAGAATTCTTAAGAAATAAAAAACCAAAGCATTCCAAAGTAAACAAACCATTCCAGAGTAAACCAGAGAACCTTAAAGAACAAGACTAACGCTGGTTGTTTCATAGCCGAAGGAAAACCAGAGTAAAACCCAGAGCTTGGTTTTCTCTGGATTTCTCTGGTATTTTACTCTGGTTTCCTCTTGAGATTTTCACCAGGGTAGACTATAATCCGATGCGTCAAAATTTACAGCGGAATTATTTGCTATCCTACAGGCATTGAAATATATCTTATCTCTACGTCCTCAGCCCATAGTGGTATTATGTGACTCCCGTAGAGCGTTGGTGTCCATAATTGGCTTGTCAGGGCCTCCATCATACCCATTAATAATTCGAATACTCTACGAGTGCGCCTCTCCACGAGCTAGGAACTATGAATTGGGGTACCAATGGATTCCTAATCATGTGGGTATAATGGGTAACGAGAGAGAAGATAGTTTGGCATTTAGTGTAACAGAGCCTGTCTAAGGTGTGTGTGACGTGTGCAACCGCACACATAAACAACTTAGGGGGGGTGCCAAAATGACCCAAAAATTAATATTTTTTGTTTTTATCTAAGCTGGAAAATTATAAGTATAATTAAAGAAAGTAATTGGTAAAAATAATTATTATTTCTTAAATTAATATTTACATCCATGCCAAACAGAGTACTTTTTTATTTCAAATTAGTGCATTAGAATACAATA
This sequence comes from Timema cristinae, assembly GCA_039000515.1. NCBI lineage: Eukaryota > Metazoa > Arthropoda > Insecta > Phasmatodea > Timematidae > Timema > Timema cristinae. Next base: position 85,252 of record JBCFYV010001228.1, on the reverse strand, counting down.
ACAAAGTAAATACATTTTGAAGATTTTTCTGCGCAACGCACCCCTGTCAACTACATTGGTAACGGGACTATACTAGTTGCTGAGTCGATAGTGTACGATCGACGATGAGTCAAGCTTAGGCCAAACTTTTAGTTGTCAGCGGGGTAAGGGGGTAGATGCAATGTTTGTTTTTATTCTCAGTCATTCACCTAAACTCCATGCGAGCGATTTATTGACAGTTGCTTACTCACTTTATTTATAGTTCGGCGTGTTGCAATTCGTTACTTATTATTTTTAGTTTATATGGTGTTCTGTGAAATTTTTTTAAGTTTTGTTTTCAATTATTAATTTTGTGAAATTCTATAATAATATACGTTCTAAAATGATCTTTTTGTACGGTCACTAGGGTATCTGTCTAATAGTGTTGAGATTGGTCCTTGAGAAATAATAAAATCACGTTCACTTGCGCTTAGCACTTGGGGCCAATTAGCTGGATCTTTCATTTTGTCACATGAGTTGCTCATTTCTTGGATTGTATCAGTCACATAACTCTTATCACTGTGATCAGTATTTTGCATGGTGTTAGAATCATCGGAATTAATATTTATCGGATCCTCTGAGCTCTGTTTCAACAAATGATCATCGTTGCATTGAGTTTCAATTTCATTTTGCACTTTCTTTACTAGTGCTTACCTTCGTTAAATAATTACAAAGTAGTTTAGAGCTTGCCTTAGTTTCTTGTAACTTTTTGCTTTCCGTTTTATTCTTTCGGCTCCAGAAAGTTTGGAAAAAATTTTAATAACTGTTTAAAAAATAGATTCAATGTAATTAAATAAACAGAAACCACAAAAAGTAAAAACTTAATAATGACAGCAATACAGCATACGATACTTCACAGCGTATATAGTACTTACTGGCAAGACAATTGATGATGAAAATCAAAGATTATTTGCTAAGGAAAAAGAACGATGGAAAAATATCCTCACAAGACATCTTGCCATCACAGAGTTCCTTGTCCAGCACAACACGGCTTTTTGAGGAACTAACGAAACCCTAAACAGCAAAAACAATTGCAATTTATCGGGCTCATAAAGTTGATTGCAAAATTCGATCCTCTTATGAAGGAACATATTTCCCGGATCCTGAGGAAATACAATCTCAGATGTGTAACATATTTGGGAAAGCACATTCAAAATGAGCTGTTAAATCTAATGGGAATAAAGTATACCACTCCATTTAACAACATAGGTAGGCAGGGGAACATATTTCATAAGTGTAAAAGAATAGAATAGGTAACAAAAATAGATTTACTATACAAATAACATAAAAAGATGATATGGGGCTACAAAATTTAATGATAGGGCTTAACAACTCCAAGAACATAGGAACTACCCATAGCACGGGAAAAGAACGTGTCCAAGGCGACACGGCAACAGTCAAATGGAAGTTAAGTTGATAATGGGTATTGGAATTCAAGACAGCCGGGCTAGCGTCAGACTTACACCAGAAAGGTCTAAAAAGAGAACATTGAAAGTTAACAAAATATAAAGCAAAAACGACTAATCCTATAGTTTTAGAGTTACCAAGTTGTATGTCGGCCAAGTTACCTAGTTTGACTAGACAAAGAAACGACATCCAAAATAATAAACGGTAATATGACCGTAGTTCAGTTACAGTAGTCGATGACTAACAAACAGGTGTCTATACAAATTTGTACTATGGCCGGTCTATTCCCAGTGGGTACTGCCAGAGCACTCAATAGTACTTTTATGCTATTTCCCACTTCCTAGGGTATTTGTCCAATCTAGTATACACCAACATTAAGTATATAGCCAAAAGAAGTCCCAACCAAGGGGCGAAAGAAAATACTAACTGTGCTAGCCACCATACAAACTTAACCGTGTTCCGCACTTTGCACACCAAAAATAGTAACACAGAAAATGGGGTGGAAACAAGAATGCTGTGAGATACCTACCTAACTAGGTCCTCAAATAATGGAATTAAACAACCTGCTTGGAGCCATAATAAATTGAACACGTGAACATGACTTTCACGAAGCAATGGCATAGAAGGACATAGAAAAGTAAACATTGTCTTATGGACTATCTCAACAAGTCTGAAGGACTTGGAAACATAATTGCCATGCCGACAAATTAAACTAAGTCCGTAGGACATAGAAAAGCAAACATAGTCTTATGAACTATCTCAACAAGTCTGAAGGACTTGGAAATTTGCAGAATACTTGGATCAATAAACAAGATTTCCTCTGCGTCAAGACGGTGACTCCCACGTCCAAACCATCGCGGGCAGCAGTATCTTCTCGAGGTGCTGGAGCAGAGGTTCATCCTTTGAGGATTTGAGGATATCCAACAATGAACTACAATACCGTGAACCTAGGGATCGCCCGTTATATACGCTTTTTCTGACTAGCAAATTGGGCATGTAAATAAGGAAAAAGGAATGGCAGGGGGAGGGGGGTTGTTGGAGCATTGGAGAAAGAAGGTGCCAAGGAAGTCCGCTAGGGGAGTAGTGTTCGTAGCTCGTGGCATCGGACCAGCGATATTCAGGCCTTTCTTTAATGTTGAGTTCAAAGGGTTAGACGTCCGTTGAAACTGTCACGTCTTCTACTCCGCCATATTTTAAGAAAATTTGGTGAAAGCATGGTTAATCGAATCTGGGAGCATCCACGTAATGTTAGTAAAACACAAATTATATTATTGAGAATATATCAGTTTTAATTCTCTTCTTCGGATTCCTTTATATTATTTTAGTATTTGGTGCAGATTACAGTTTGTAGATGTCATTTGAATTAAGTGACATGCTACAAAATTAAGGGAGGAAATCTTAAGAAGAATCAAAGAGGTTAAACATTTTACATTGATTCTTGACTGCACTCCTGATTTGAGTAGGAAAGAACAATTATCTATTGTAATACGATACGAACTCAAAAAATCAGGGGAGGAAGTGGAAATATGTGAGAGGTTTCTAGATTTTATCGAGATTTCAGACAGTACAGGCAAAAGTATGGCCAATACTATTTTAGGAAAAACTAGAGGAATATGATCTTGACATCCCGAACTGTAAGTGCTAGGGTTATGACAATGAGGCTAAAAACACTGAGGCTACCAAAACAAATTTTAAATAAAAATAACAGAAACCGTTTTTGTTCCTTGCGGCTGCCACAGTTTGAATTGGTTACTAAATAAATCCGAAAATTCATCAATTCCTACTGTTACTCTTTTTGGAACAATGCAAAGGCTTAATGTACTGTTTAGTTCACCAACAAAACGTTGGATCAATTTCTTGGAAAGCTTATCAATTTCTTCTGAATTTTCAGGAATGGGGTCTTCCCTAATTTTTAAAGGACTTTGTGTAACACGTTGGGAAGCACGGATTGAGTCACTTAAAGCAGTGAGGTACTAGATAGTGCAAGTTTTAAAAAGCACTTTGGGATTTGCATAATGACGCATCATTTGAAGATTTTGGTTTCTTGGTGTCTTTGATTGCATGGTATGGCATTCTTTTTCAATTAAATATTGCAAGTAAGACCTTGCAGTTCAGCCATATCAACTTTCCACAAGCTGTGAGCATGCTGGAATCTATCAGCGAGTTTCTAAAAGAATGGATTTGCTTCCAGCTTAGTTAAAGCAGGCTGATGAGTTGGAAGTTGAAGGCAAATTTAAAACTCCCAGAATCAGAAGGAAAAAGAAGCAGTTTGTTTATGAGACTGATGATGAAGCAGCAATTAATCCACAAAAGCCTCTAAGAATTGAGTTTTTTCTGCCATTAGTTGATACTGCGCAAACTGCTGTAGAGGAAAAATTTGCGCAACTGAAGACAAACACTTCAAAAGTTGAATTTCATTTTAATCTAGATGGATTACCAAAACGAGAAGAACGTCTTTCAAAATGCAAAGCCCTAGAAGAATTTTTGTCAGATGGATTGGAAAGTGACATCAGAGGTGCAGAGCTATGTGAAGAGTTGATTTCCATCAAATACCTATGTCATCTAAAGGTAAAGTGGCATCTTTAAAAAAATATTTTTTAAAAAAAATTTATCAAGTTATTAATTGAAATTTTGACTTTTTTTCAAAAATATTTTTAAAGAGATGTACAAGCTATTTATATTGCAAAAAATTTTAAGTGAATCCTTCTAGCATTTTAAAATCTACATAAACATATAATTTTACCTTTTTTTAAATATTAAATTAAAATACATTTATTTTACTTTATCTTAACCTAATGATATCAATGTTGGGTATTTAAATTTTAAAAAAAATGTTATAAATGCCAAATATAACTTGCAATTTTATATTGGTATGATGAAATTACATTAATTTTATTTTTAAATTTGTAACAACATATTATGTTATTATTTTTTTAGACGAAAAAACTCCATTGAATGTACTAAGTTTCTTGTCTATTACTAATTCAAAAGATGCCTCTATGAACGTGTGGGTGGCTTAAAGGATTATAATCACCATACCTATGTCAGTTGCTTCAGCCGAGAGAATTTTTTACAAGTTGAAGTTAATTAAAACATTACCTGAGATTACCTTCTTCTCAGGAAAGGTTGAACAATTTATCAATATGATTGATTGAAAATGAAATATCATCATCATTGGACTATAACGATTTAATTAACGCTTTTGCTTCTGTAAAAGCAAGGAAAGTTAATATTTAGAATATACCTGATAATGTTTTGTAAAATAAATTACATTGTGTGAGTAGTAGAAAGTTCTCTCATGATTAATGTACTTAGAAACTAAATAGGAAATGAAACCAAATATCTTATTTTACTTGTCTTTTTATTTCCCAAACATAATCTTTATGAAAATCCAGATTTGTGTAGTTCTTTGAAGTGTAGTATACTTTATATCTCACTTTATTGAAGAAAATAAAAAGAGTCAACAAAACTTTTTCAAATTAAAAAAATGAAAAACTAAAACATGTTAAAAATGAAAAAATCAATGACGTCATCGTTTGACTATTATAAAACACAGAGTTTTTTTTGTTATTAATAAAAATTTCGCCACTAAAAATATTTATGCTTAAGGTCTAACTTTAAAATGGCCATATAGAATATTCTCCAAAGTTTTTTCGGATGGGGGCGCAAAATGTGAGTTTTGCACACACAAAACTTTTGCCTTAGACCGGCCCTGAGTATACATTTAATTTCCATTGTACAGGAAATCCCGCTACCGTATAGCCATTTTATACTGATGGTAAAACTCAGAAGTCAGGTTAAATGGCACGAATGGTGAGAGACCACATGCCATTAGAAATAAAAATGGTACCACGAGGTCTGTGGTACATAATTAGTTACACCGTGGTTTTCGGGAGTTAAGGGCACCCGTAAGTTTATTTGTACAATAATCCGCCTTCGGCTCAGGCACGCTTACATAAAAAATCGACTTTATATTTATATATGCACAAGGTTCCCTCTCCACATTGTGTGATTTGTCATGTTCCTGAAACATTAGAACATAATATATTTATGACTTTCTCTGTACATCAGCTGGCACGGGTAAATTGCATTCTTAATTACATTACAGACTTTTATTTAGTTAATGTATTACACTCAGACTTTACTTTGTATAGGCGTATGTTTAATTTCCTTCTAAATATAAATATGTCGGTGTAAGTACGAAAAAAATATGTCTTTCCGATTATCTCGTAGATGAGATGCGTGTTGAGTCAGGGCTAGGTTATGTGGGTCATCTGGATTGAACTAGAAATGGGCGATGAATCACTGACTGCGATTTTTTCACCGATACCATTTGATCACCTATACTCCTAGTGACTCGATCTCAAAAGTATCGATGATTGAGATTTCAGTGATCTGAAATACTTCATACTCGCAGATACTCCATACTCGCATCAGATGGCAACAGTTACTCGAGCCACGGAGCTAGTACTGCTTCCTAAAGACACTCGAGTAAATACTCGCCACGCGGCCCTTGTTATTCTTTTATTTTTTATTTTCTACCAGATAATTGAGAATCGACCTTATTGACTAGTTTGTTTTACGTGCTATTTTTGATTAAAACACTTGATCTCGTAGAGCTCATTTTTCAAAAACAGTATCAGATTGCTACGGAAAAATGACTTTAATGGTTTAAATGTTTCATTCACATGTGCTTTCAATACAAAATATATGTTGTTAATAACAAAATCGAAAAGTTTGCTTACTAAGCAAATCACATTTTGGATTATTTTTAAAAGTAAGCTACGAAAAAAAATCATTTCTTTTTTTCGGTGATCCTATCCCCAAAATCGCTAATAATTAATATACGTAACAAAATAGAAAATATATAAATAAACCTTAATATTTACTGTGCGTTTATGATCCTAATAATCCTATAGTCTAATCCAAAGTTTATTTACTTCTAATATATGTATAGTTCATCTACATTAGATGTATCGTATTTAAAATAAAATAAAACTACAATAATAATATAATATATGACCTGCATTCCAAACAACATTTCCTAAACCAATTGCCATTATGTTATGTTCATTTTTAATGTCACATAAATTTTAACTGTAGTAAAACAGATCACTAAATAAATTACACAATTACAAGAGTTTCTCATAGTACGTCAAATATGTTTTAATATTGGTATTCAAGTTTAACATAATGTTTGTTAGACAACTAATTTTGCCCAAATTACATAACATTTCACTATAAAATATTAATAAGATATGTTTTGCTTTCTTTTCTTATCAACTGTATGAAACATCTTAAAACACATACTTTTGTATTAGCTCTACATTAGTCAGGCAACATGATTTCCACATGACACCTTGAAAGATTAGGTAGCTGTATGTCGATTGTCAATGTCAGTGCCGACAAGAAGTATTTATGTTAGGCCTTTAAATATCGAATTCCATTGCAAGCCGCCAAACACCCGAGTAATTAGTTTTCCCTCCAACCTATACTCATGGGACTATTCGAATAAATACAAAATACCCAATACTCAATACTCATAAATACTCCATACTCGATACTCGATAGGTACTCGATTGGACTCGCATACTCGGACAGTAGCTAAATACCGTGGTTGGAAAGTGAAAACATTTCGGTCCACCAAAACACTGTGAATACAGGTCACAGTGAAAAATCACTGGTATAAATCACCGATATTTTAAAATCACAGTCACTGTATTCACTGATATCGTAAAATCACTGTTTCACCCATCTCTAGATTGAACGCATAGAAAAACAAGAAAGTATCATCGGGAGTGAATCGAATACAAGTGTTCCTGGCTTATTGAAGAAAATGTCTTCACTGTCATTAAAGAAAAACAACAAAACTTGTTGACTTTATTATGTTTATTTTATTACATGTCAAGATTATAATATACATTTTAATATATCCAAAAAGTTAACACACATTAATATAAATATATAATTTAATCTAAATGTTATCACACTAAATTATTATTAGCACCGCGTCTTACTACCCGTTCGGGTTATACGCAATCACACTAAAATTCGATAAAATATTTTACCATACCCAAATAATAATACCTAGTTAAATGTACTTGCTCACTAGAGCTACCTAGATAAAATGAAAAAAATAAATAGAAACCGTGTCATCACTGTCATGTGGCGACACTGAAACGTCAAGATCTAATGGCGTCAGCTACAACTCTAAATTCTGAATCTGGTGGCTATAGTAGGTTCAGTGATGAATTCACTAAGTTTGATGAATCCTACCATTCTAGTAACCTCAGTGAGTGTTTTCTATAAACATTTTTCAATAGTTTTTTCAATACATTTCTACACTACTTATTCGTGTTTATTTTAATAGATGTGGTTGTCTAGGTTAAGTTGTATTGTATAATACTTGTTTTCTTTGCCACCCGACAATTAAAGCTATCTTTTTAGCACGTATCATTAATACGTTGGCTAGAATGAGCCAGTTTTGTCCATAACTTTCAAAACCTTCCACCAAAACAAGACTTAACTAAATAATATTATGATTTTGCAAACTAGTCATTATTGATTTAATATTTTTGAAATACATTTCCCTTTAAACACATTGAATTCTAATTGAAATGCTTTATTGAGATTAATTTATAACTTGAGCTTTTAATAATTTATCTTGTCACACAGTCTATGGCTGTATATGATTAGTCTGTGCACTCTGCACTTGTGCATTTTACTGCACACTTGAATCACGTTTCTGGCGCCTTAAAGTGCATAGGGTGCATACAACTTTTCGAACACCAAAGAAATATGTTTCCATGGCAACGAGATTAATTTTTGATACTGCTAGCTAGTGTTTTGTCTATAAGTTTGTTTTACTGTTCCTGTAGTGAATAAAATCAATGAGACACTTGAAATTTGTACTTCTATAAATATGGTATTGGGGGCTGTGGTCATAAAAGTATGCCTAATAAAGATAAATTTAGAAATTTAATATAGGCCTACTGTTCAGGCCCTATGCCTATATTATTTGCTAAACAACCACCAAAAGATTCATTCGTCGTAATCTATATAAATAGTAAGTGTATCATTGATTTTATTAACTACAGGGACAAAACACTACCAGTATCAACACTTAATATTGTTGCCATCGAAACACATCTTTCATAAGTGATATGTAAGTGTTGTACTTTGGTGTTTGAAAAGTTGTATGCACTTTGGGGTGCCAGAAACGTGATTAAAGTGTGCAGTAAAATGCACAAGCGCATAGTGCACAGACTAATCGGATACAGCCATAAACTTTGTGACAAGATGAATTATTTAAAGCTCATGTTAGAAATTAACCTCAATAAAGCATTTCAATTAAAATTCCATTTGTTTGAAGGGAAATGTATTTCAAAAATATTTAAATTGATAATGACTAGTTTGCAAAATCCAAATATAGGCCAATTCTAAATGCAAAAGTTATGCTTTTTTTTTGTTTACTTAAGCACTACGCCAATATGTTTGAGATTGGGAAGGTTAAATTCAAAGATGTATTCATGTGGAGAGAGAGTGTAAAACCATTTGGTATAAAACTACCCTTAGTGCACTCGACTGGAATCAAACTCCTATCCTCCCATCAACAGCCAGTCTATTGCGAGAATGAGACACAGGACATCCAACCTTAGAGTTAGACCATGCCACTATCAAAATGGTTAATAGTTTTAAAATATTAGGTGACCTGGTGGTCTAGGGGTAAGGTGTCAGACTACTATGCTGGCGGCCGGGGTTCAATCCTCGGTCCCGGCAAAGATTTATCTGATTACCAAACCCTTCCTTCACCTCTGACAAGACGTCTTGTGAATATGGGGAATACCAGGCCGCCACCGTGGTTCGGATTCCACGTTAAACTGCAGGTCCTCCATTTCATCTCACAATCACCCTACCATTACACATTAGCGTAAGTGCGTATAACCCGAACGGGTAGTAAGACGCGGTGCTAATAATAATAATAATTTTAAAATATTGGGAATCCATGATCACAAAACATGGAAATAGCAGGTGGTCATTCTTTGTATCAGTAAATCTATCAGCAACCCATAATCACAAGCAAAGGAAATTGTAGGGGGAGGTTCTTTGTATTGTATCCTATGACCTATATTATTCACCTAAGATAAGGAAAATATGCAAAACACTTTTCATTCGGAAGCTAGAAGATAAATAAACGACAATAACATGTATGAGGACAAACATTTTTTCACAACAAAGGAGTTGCAAAAAGCAGGAAACCTCTTTAAAACCAGCCCCTCCCCATTTCAACCCCTTAAAAGAGGAGGTAGGGGGGATCGAAAAATCTCAAAAATACTCTGGTCCTTTAAGTATAACAATTTTCCCTGCAAAGCGATATAGCCTATATATTTCAAGCGGTTTTGAAAATATGGAAAAACCATCCCCTCCCCTCTTCCCATCCTTAGGGTATCTTGTTTGAAAATTCCCTAAATTAATTTCATCCTTTCAAAGTGTCAAGCGATTTATAAAATATAAAAAATACATCCTCTCTTATATTAACCCCCTTAGGGGAACTACCCTGCCAAGTTTTTTCCTTCCAGCCCAAGCGAATTAGAAAATACGGTTATTCCTCTATAAATGCTCCAATCTCCATTCAACCCGCCCCCCCTTTTCACTTCTTTGAGATCCAAAAATGTACCTCCTAACCACTTAGTATCCTTAGGGATTGAATTTAGAAAATCCCAAATTCGACTCATTACTTAAAAAAAAAAAACCTTCCTGCCCATTTCCATATTTCCAGCTCAAGCGGGTCTATAGATACAATTAGTTCTAAAAAGGTTCCAACCCCCATCTCACCTTCTTGGGGATCGAATTTCACGAAACCTCTTTTTATCGGATATCTGTGGCCAAAAAAATATCGAATTTCATCGATATAGGACATGAATTTTACTACCCCTTTCGGCCCCTCTTGGGGATTAAATTTGAATAACCCTCATAAATGTCTAACCGAATTGTAGAAGGGAGCCAAAATGTAAGATTTCAAAAGATACATTAGTGAATTTGAAAACTTTAAACCCCCGCTTCACCTGTTCGAGTTCCTTATGGGATGAAATTTGAAAACCTCTCAAAAAGGGCTAGCCCAATTTTAGAAAGGACCAGATAAATAACCCACGATATATTGCTGATGTGGCAGATGCTACGGGTGTGGCAGGAACTCAAAAGAGTTTCTCGAGGAAATAAAATCTGCACAAATTTTAGGATAGGATTTGTTCTCGAGGAAAAAAAAGCCCTACAAATTTAAATTTTAGCATCAAACACTTATATCGAAAGGGTGCCCAAAATATAATATTTTACTGAAGAAACTTTCTTTTTATGATTTTTTGGTGATAAGCTATGACAGGGAGGCAGAAACCCCCTTATTTATTTAAAAATTTAATCCAGTAAACTAATATTTTGACGGTCAGGAAATATGAGTATTTATAGGGAAGAAATTACTACTGCATAAATTACAGCAGGGTAGTTGTTCCTTAGGGGGCGTAAGCCCCCAAAAGTTGAATTTTGGCGACAAAGGGGTGCTTAACAAAAAAAATTTTACCCAATAAATTACATTTTTATGATTTTGTGTTGAGAAATTATAACATGGGAGCCCCTTATTTATTAAAATAATCTAATCTAAACAACTAAGATGTTGAGGTCAAGCAAAATGAGGATTTTGAGTGAAGGAGTACCCTTTTAATCCTTAATATAGTTTAAATATCACTTTAAAGGCTGCAAGACCACCCTTAAAAAATCTGTCTATTCCAAAAGGAGTTTGCCCCTTGATCATAATGACAGAAACCGATAATTTTTATGACCCTCCTTTGGGCAGGTGAGGGCCAAACGAGTTTTTAATATTTTACACTGCCTCCCTTGGTCTGGAAATTTCCGGGAAGGGGTTGGGGGGAGGGGGGGCCTTCAGAGCAGGACGGGACCACAAAATTCGGAAAGAGTAAGGTCAAGAATGGGACATTCTACTATGGAGGACTCTCTCCCCTCGGGGTTGGTTGATAATAAATTCACAAAAACAGTATTTTTATGCAAAAAAACTTTGTTTCCTGATTAGCAAATTGAATAATATCCGTTGTACAAACCTTTATTTTAAATTTCAATTTTCTATGTCTGTTGATTCATGACACATAAGTTAATTTGAAAACTTTCAAACCCCCCCTTTCACTCTTTTCACCCCTCAGGGGTCGAATTTCACAAAACCCCGTTATCTCTGTGCGCGACCGGCAGGTTTGCCTGTATGTTGGTCGGTCTGTTGGTCTTTATGTCGGTCTGTCTGCCGTTCTGCCTGTCTGTCAGTTTTGCCTTATATATGTATATATATAGATATAGATCATTATAGGTCTCCTGAAATAATCAAACAATCCAAAGGGCTCAATCCAGAAATCTTTAATCAAGAAAATGGCCGTGAAAGCCTAAGTCACAAACACGATTATACTCGAAAAAATGTATATCATTATTCTATCATTTAAGATTATTATTTAAAATTTTCAACTATCACAGTTTACTGTAGTCTGTACCTACTAACAAAATCGAAACACTTCTTTTTCAATCTTTTGAATTTTGTAAGTATGATTATATTTGAGTGCTTATTGGTCTACAACATTACTCCTTGTAATCTCTGAATAAAATGCAGACCTGCTTCGGCGGTTGCATGGTATAACACCCTAATCTCATGTTGGTACGACTACCAAAGAAGGGGAGATCGGGGGTCGATCCTGGTCGGGTGCAATGAAGGTGGTTTTACGTAAATTTTTCCCACTTTCCCTCCATGGAAATGAAGGTGCATTTAATCTATATTAAGCCTTCCTAAGCCCTAACCCATTAGTGTAAATAGTACATAAACGTATAACCCGAATGTTTTGTGAAACGTGTTGCTAAAAAAAATATTCAGAAAAATTATATCTTATAAAAGGATTTTCTTTAGATTTTAGTTAGTACCCCTTTATAATTTTACTATACGAGCCTACAACTACTAGGTTAGTTATTATTATTACTAATTATTATTTTTATTATTATTACTATTACTATTACTATCATCATCATAATCATCATCATCATCATAATTATTAATTATTACATGACTTTGGTGTATTACCAGAATGGGTTGTAAGATGTGGTGCTGAAAAAATTACATAGCTTTGAGCTAGCATACATACGTTTTAAAGTGTTTCCTCCCTTACATTTCTTTCTTTTTGCACCAAGAGTCAAATGCATACTTCCTTTTCTTGCCATTTTTTCTCAAATCACAATAACGCAGAACAATAAACAATACCTCACAGGTATCAGTGTAAAAAAAAAAACACTCCCTTAGCGCCTCAAGAGAGCCTTCGCTCTCTAGAAGGAATGACGGCCAAGTTCATTCAACTTCTAGTGCCAGCTAATCTGGTGGTCGGCCAAAGTATCTTTCTGCGCCAACAAGAAGTGATGGATCATGGAAACCGTAGATGGTGCTAGCTACCGGACAGATCTTGCGGAAAAATCATACATTTGGAAATTTAAGTTTTTTCGAGAACAAGTGAAATTTTTATGTTGATATTTTCAACACCCCTTCTAGGATAATGTGCCGATGTTTATTTATTGTTACATTTCCTTATTCTTTGTTATGCAACCGGCAGTTTTCTATTGAAAAATCAATTTTATCAATATTTGATCACTGTTAAAATTATGGGGAAGATGTGTATATTAAAAGTATAACTTAATCTTGAACAAACTGTTTCTGAAAAAAATAATGCAAAACAATAACAATGCTTGAAGATAACCATTTGTTTACACAGCTCTGCATTTCCACACCAAATGAAAAGGGCCAATTGCCTTTAGATAAACAAATTTTTTATTTTTAGTTATGTATTAAAATTTTGATTCTTCTTACGCATTTGTTTGTAAAATTAATAATAAAATATTGATCTATTTTATTTAAAAGGAATCTTATATTCTCTACATGATGGTTATTGGTTAGGTAGTATCTCAAAGTTATTTTTATTAAGATGATTATAAGGCAGTTATTTGTCTTATACTTGATTCTTATAGTTTGAAAAAAAATTAGCTAGCTCTAAGTGTGGCTCTCGCTATTGTACTTGTTTGTACAGAATATTTTTTTTTTTTTTTTACAGATTTGGGGGGTTCAGACAATTTCAGACTTAGTGCCCACTCAGGGATATCTGGTAGGCAGTGGTGTGGAGGTCAGTACTCAAGAGGGTGATAGAAACCTGACACATTAGATAAGGTCACTAACAGAAAGAAAGGTAAATTCTCTCACTTAATGGCCAACAGGTAGTTGAAGTACACACACACACACACCATTTATCATAGGATTCGTAGGAGAGTCTAGGGCTTTGGGCCTCTCACGGAAAAATTATGCTTGTTATTGATAATTATAGGTATTAAAAAAGGGAAAATTAGGGCTTTTTGGGTTAAAGATTGGTTACAAAAAAGGAATACTTTCTCACACATGGCATTTATAAGGAAATTTAGATTTTTAAGCAATGAAGATTAAAAATAATATTCATGCTAGGTACATACACATACAATGTCTCAGTTTTCTTGCATTTCTTTCAATTAATTATTATTATTATTATTAGCACCGCGTCTTACTACCCGTTCGGGTTATACGCACTTACGCTAATTTGTAATGGTAGGGTGATTGTGAGATGAAATGAAGGACCTACAGTTTAACGTGGAATCCGAACCACGGTGGAGGCCTGGCATTCCCCACATTCACAAGATGTCTTGTCAGAGGTGAAGGAAGGGTTTTCAATTAATTAATTCTTTATGAAAATCACTTCATAATAGGGGTTTATGAAGGTCACTTTTTAAATGCCAAGCAATGTCGAAGCGAAACTTAATACACACAAAGAAAAGTCAAAGTCGAAGAAAGGATTTTCGTTGTTGTTTTCCATGACTTTTATTGACCAAGAGCAATGGAAAGGGAGTGAACCTAGGATCAAAAAATGGACACAAGCGCTTACCTGCAGAATAAACCTGCATGCTCATAGATTAGTAGTTAACACATTCACATGTGCATCTTCATCACACTTAATTATATAATAGGTGTATACCCTGAACAGGTAGTAAGACAGTGCTAAAAATAAATTATATAATAATTAGGCACATGAATGGCAGTGTGTTTCAAAAGTGTATTTGATAAATATGAGATGCACTTGGCTGTTGTGGGATGGTGTCTTCTTGAATGAGAAAAAGGTGCAGAGTCTGTTCACAAAAAGGAAAAAGATGTGATACAATTTACAATTGTGAGGCTTGCACTGGTTTCCCCAGAATTTGCTTTGAACCATGTTTTAAAAAGTTTTTAAACTAGACTTAGTTTTTTATTATGTATAAATTCATACCAAAAATCAAATGAAATATCCAAGACACACATGTGGGTCATGCACACATAGTTTCCATTGTAATCAGTGTGCTGATGACGTACATGTGCATTTCATGGAACAGGACTAACACAAATTTATTTTTAATGTTTATTTATCCTAAAAGTGTTGAATATAATTTTTAAAATGTTAAATGATAACCCACATAGCTTCCACCAGCAAAACCTCACAGCTACAGCCCAGCAGTTAATGATTAAAAGTGAACATAATCCGTGATATTTTTTTCAATCACTGAGTTATTTATATTTTAAAGTCAACTCTTATCTATTAAAAAATGAACATTTATTCATGCTCAAAACAGTATTAGAAAATCCAGTTTCCCATCTATTTTGTAAAACAGTTTTATATATGCACACATGCACAAAAAAAAAAACACACACACACACACATGCACACATTCCCAAATTTAGCAGTATACACACATTGGTACAGAGATGCATTTTTAAGGGTAAATCTCTCTTTATCATCCCTCATGATGCTTTCAGAAGAAGAAAATATACACAACATTATGGGCACAAATTTCATTGCTGCAACTACTGCTGGACTTCAAAGAAGGCAAATAGACTATTTTTAACCACCAACGACCTTTGATACCTGCAACATCATTGTGTAGCCAAGGTTTCACTCACATATTTTGTCAAGTTTTCTGGTGCAAGTGTCCCCTATCAAGTTGGATGCAACCTTTTCTTTCATTCTAAGTACAGTTTCCATTGAAGTTTCCAATGGGGGCTTGGATGAATTCAGCTAAGTTGTGACGTTGTCACAGACATAATGCAAACATGGACGATCTGGCTCACCTGATCTGGTCCCCTTTGACTGGGCTGGATCTGGACTTCATGAAACACGCGCACTCAACTCCACTCAACATCACGCGGCTTACTGACCGCCCGTGGCTCGAGGCCCGATTAGAGCAAGACTCGGACAATTGAACATCAAGATGCGCTAACCCGTATGCGCCGACGGTTGTGTTCGAGTGAAACAAGACTCATCCACCGGCGCGTGATTTGAAATTATCACGAGAATAATCGAGAATTCTGTCGAAGCAACGTACACCCCTCTCCCTTCGTCCCAGTGTGATTCCCGCCGTTTGTGAACACGTGATTGACTTTGTACAGTATATAACGGTTGGACTGTGTAGTGATGTCACTCATTTCTCTGCACTCGATTAGGTGAGACACTTGTCTTAGATTTAGACGTAGGTCGTTGTTCGACGTTTTCTAAATTATGTTTGGGTTAAATTGTTCAAAATTTAAGTTTCAACTTTAAATATAAATCACGATTACTAATAGTTATATTTCTCTGAGACTGCAGGATTTGCCTGTCAGCCATTATGGTTTATGCGCTAGCTTTTTCTTTGTACTTAACGTTGTGTCCGCCTCACGGACGGGTTGGAACTTTAGCGTGGCGCCATCTTGGGGCGCTAATGGAACTTTAGCATGTCGCCATCTTGGGGCGCTAATTATTTCTATTTAACATAGTTGTTCTGCTTGCTAAAAGTTTAAGATTTGTTACGATTGTGAATTTTTTTAAATTGTTACTCAACTCGGGGGGCGCGAGCCCGTGCACCCAGCACATTGGTCATTATAATAATAATAATTAGATTGAACTAATTTGATTAGGATCTATTGTAACAGGTTAGGTTTAGGTAAATCATTTTCTCTGTGGCGCCTTACAATGGCAGTCTATTATAAAACTTCATACTTATGTCAATATAGTGTCGGCATCGCCAGGTCGTGTAGACCTATACATATTACTTGTATTTAACTTTGCTGCTAGTTTAGTCGCCTTCTGCGAGGGTCAATTTAATTATGACTACGTTGGTATTAATCATTCTGTTTTCTCTTAACGACTTGGGGTCTTGCCCCTTTATTTATTGTTTACTTCGGCCCTTATCGGCCAGTCACTCGACTTTCCTAGAGTGCCTCGCTCTTGTATGTCTGCTAGTTGTTTGTAGAATAAAATAAACTCTCTTGTAACTTACCTACCTTTTATTTATTGAAATTTGAACCTATCAAATCATATGAAGGGGGGGGTTACAAAGTTATAACCCCCTACAAGGGTGAGAAATGTGCTGCAATGTAGGTCAGACCTGGCATCAAAAACCTTTGTGGTCTTCTAATACAGCCAGCATTATTGTGAAAACCACCTTCACCTTGCACACTACATAATAAGTGCAAGGTCACATAAAAGCTATTCACTTCCAGTTCTTGGTCAGCTAGAAAGTAATTTTGGTCAAATATAGAGCTGTGATTGGTTGCCACAAAGGAATTAGTAGGTGTTAATGACATTGTCCTTAACTTATAAAACCCATAAACCCGTTTTTTTACTTTCTATCTGAACCTTATGATATCCTCAATGGAAAATTTCCAAAGATTAGATGAATCTGTCTGATATAACTTATAATCTTCTGAAATAATTATTGTGTTAATGGAAAAATATGGAAATATTTTTATTCTAGTTTCTCACCCTTGAAATGATTATTTTTCTTGTCTTACCCCAAATTGATTTTTTAATTTCTATAGAATTTTGATAGTTTTATGTGAAGATTCTAAAATGCAATACTTCATTGGAAACTTCCAATTGAATTTAAGTAGCATAGTAGTTAAACAAAACTAAAAATTTGTTCCCTAAACACATGTTACTGGTTTAAAATATTTAATCGACAAATTATTACAGAATAAATAAAAATACCTAACAGTGTACAGCATGATGATCAAAATAAAATCTGTGTGTTATTTTTAACAAGTTTATGTTAGGAAGTGTATTATAGATATACATTTTGCAAATTCACTGTAAAAATAGATAAATCAAATTTAGTGTGTCTAAGAAAGTCACTCAAAAAATCTCTTACTATTAGTAAAAGTATGGCCTTTAAGATTTACTTGGCTAGTTTTATTTCTCATGTCCACATTGTATTACAGTGACATCTCTTGATAACATTTAACTTCTGAGATGAAAAAAATTCCTTTATTTGGTTATATATAAACGGGGGTTTCTCCCCCTGGAAATTTTGAAATTTCATTTTGGAAAAATCTGAAATTTTATTTGTTTTTTGGTTAAATTTTGAAAGTAACCACTTCGTAATCACAGGGTTAGGAGGCTGGAAAACACCCGTAATTCGGAGACTTCAAAGTTTATTAAGATCCATATACTTTATTTCTCTAACACAATGCATAACACAACTGTAACTCTCAATAGGCATATCTCACTTGTCTAAATAAAATATCTATTTACCACTATAAAGTTAAATTAGAACTGGTTGGATGAACAAATTAATTTAATAACTTAGAGTATATACACTACATGAAAATATTGAATAAAATCATTATGTGAAAATAATAGACATAGAAAAAAAAACTATACAACTTGGGCACATGTTTACATTCTGATTCTCTCAGCTATACAGTTCATTTATATACAAAATCGGCATTAAATTGCATATACTGTTAAATAAAATCCTATTAAAACAAAGAAAATATACTCTCAAAATAACTGTAAGCGCAGTGCGCCCAGACTGGATATATGGTTGGCTGGTGGCTGTGTGTTGCATTTTATAAAGCGCATGCATGGCCAACTGTAAGTGTGGGATGAGGAGGGGAGGAAGGCATGCCTGCGCTGCACCGTCTCTCTAGTCTAGTGGCTGGTAGCTTTCAGCACGCCACATGTATCATTACAGGTAACATACAGTCAGGCGCGATGCTACTGAATGCTAAGAAGCAAGGCTGAGATAAACATGTCCATCAAAGCAATAATATTATTAAGGTTGTTAAAATACTTTTTATTATTTTGTCTTTAAACATGCATGGAGAGTTCGCCCCTGATATATGTGTATTAAATCATAATGCTTGATTACAGTTTAATTTATATGAATCTATACTTTGGATATTAACGGCACCAATCTAATTACTGCATTGTGCAGTATTGTATGCAGGATAATTATAATAAATTAATAAATACTGTATGTAGCTTGCTGCACAGATTGCATTACACATAGAACAATACGCCAATAAAGTGAAAGTGAACAGTAGGTTTTCTCTACTATATATGTGTTCACTAGTACAGATTATAACTGAGGGAACAACCCCTGCTGGAGGCTCAGAGGGAGAGGGTGGTACAGCCTCTAAAGTGATACGGTCCGCGATGGGCGCCAATTATAATTATATGGAATTTTATTAAGATATATGTCCCACGATACGACTCCAATTAAAGTAATATGGTTTATATTGAGATATATTGCCCTGTGATTGAGCACTATTTATAATGATATCTGGCGTTTAAGGTGATGACATGTACATGCCTTACTGCGCACTTGTACACAGTTATGTGATCTGCTTATAAATGATACTTATAATATTATGAAATGAGCAATAGTTTTGATGTTGCACACAATTTATTTTTATGATTACACCTTTGATACTGAAAATATGATATAAAATGACACAATTTTTGTTAAATTACAGATTGTTTTTGTGTGATATTACACGTTCCGCGTTCTGAGTACTGTGTGCTATATAGATTTTTGTTACTGCTTCACTGTATTAACAAGCCGCATGATGAATCAAACTGTTTTTCTGTATATATATATATATATATATATATATATATATTTTTTTTTTACTGGCACTGGTTTATCGAGCCACGTGATGAATTAAACTGTTTTTCTGTTTATCACTATATGGATTCATATGCACAAGCTGCTTATATATGACCTACTCCTTGCCTCTTGTCTCCAGTGTTAAAACTAACTAATGGAAAAACTCCTGGCAACTTGATGTTGTGAAGGCTGGCTTTCTATTGGGTAGAGGGAGCCAGCACGTCACATGATTTTTCTAAATACAACATTTGATCTTTACCAAAAAAAATATTAAAAAACGTAGTGTATTGACATTATTTCTAAAAGCGTAAGATTCTCTATTGATCAAATATTAAAAGGAAAATTTAAATACAGTTCTTTAAAGAAAAATACACTTAATCCATGACTTTTTTAATATATGAAAGGGGTCCAAAACAGTATCATTACACCTTGAAGTATCATAATCATTCATATGTAGTCTATTTTAGAAACTTTCCCTAGAGGATGGAGGCAGGGCTGCTCACACTTAGTGCGAGACAATGGTATTCTTGACATTCCTATTGTTATACTGTGTATGAACTGGTGTCTTTAATTTTTGATCACTGATTAGAGATTTTTATGCACACATATGTGTGTCTGCAGTGTCCGCATCCATTATTGGGAAAGTTCGTTATTTGGAAGTTGTTTCACCATAAGAGCCAATGTTATTTTGCCAAGAAACTTTAAAATATCCATTATAAAGAGGAATCCACAATTCAGATATGTTTGTTAATGTATGAAGAAATATTGATTATTTTTCAACCTTTCTTTCAATGTTTCATATTTAAATCTTTTAATCTTTGTGTAACATAAATTAATAAAACATGACTTTAATCATTTATTTTACATACAACCATCTTAAATAATTCTAAATAAAATGTAAAACTTAACATTTTTATTAATTGCTTGACTTATCCTTTATTTAAAAAAGACAATAACTATTAAATTTGAATAATTTTTAAATAAATTGTAATTAGCTGTTACTTCATTCATGATATATTTCAATATTGTTAACTATCTTTCAGAAAGAAGCACTCCTCACTCTGGTGAAGATGTTCCCAATGAGATAGGAAGCACTGCAAGTTTGAATAATGATTTGTCAGAAAATTCTGTAGAATTGACACCAGCTGGAGAAATGTTTGATGCAGGACAGCATTGGGAAATGAATTATCACGAAGCAGCTATCTTTCTTGAGGTACTGGTATATATAGTTTTTGCTACTTTTTGAAAAAATCAATGATAGGCCTGAATAAATGAATGAAAAAAATCACAAATATTGATTTAGTCTTACATATTTTATCTGATTACAAAATATACAATTTTTTTTTATGGATATTCAATATTCCCCTAGTTGTGCAGAAAAATAAATGACTAGTTTGTTTTTTTATACAGTATGTCTACCATCCAGGCCGCCACTAGCCGGGAATTCAAAGTGGTCGGGAAAAAACAGGAATAAATAATAAATTTGGTAAATTACAAAACAAAACCTGAGAAAATGTTGTTTTACTCAAAATATGAAATAGGGCCTATAATAATTATAAATTACAATGTGATTCAAACTGTCTATTTTTGTTTGAAGCTTTGTAATATATTTTATAATTTTATAACTTATAGTAGACTATGTTATGGTGGGAGTTAAATGCCTTTCACTTGAACCCTTTAAATTCTACCCTGGTGAATGTTTAGAAAACTTGTATTCGCTCATCTCCCCTCTGTGCCATCCACTACCTATTTCTTGGAAGGACGTTGATCTCTCACATTAGGCAACAACAACCCTATTACAGAAGCGCTGTTGTCACTTTGCAGACCATTCAGAAACGAAAAAAGAGAATGTTTAACTTTGTATATATTTTAATTTTCAGCTTTGGGAAAAAAAATAAAAAATATATATCCACATTATGTTACTCAAATGATGCAGGCATGAGGAAGGAAGCATTTTAGAGGTAGTTTACCCACATTTGCATGGAAGGAAATTGGGAAACAACTAAGGAAAAACCCACTCTCAGTAGACCTGACCAGAATTTGAACCCCGATCTCTCCATCATCAGTAAGCCAGAATAACACAAGAGAAACGCCCTAGACCAATTGACCAATGAAACGGGTTTTTCGACATTTGGATAACACATTACACTTAACCAAATTGTACATCTTTGTTACATAAAATAACCAAATTAATTAGTTAATTATTTTTTTAGCGCCACATCTCACTACCTATTCAGTTTATACGCCTATGGACTAATTACACTAATGGTTTAGGTATTAGGATGGCTTAATTTAGATGAAGTGCACCCACATTTGTGTGAAGGGAGAGTGGAAAACCATTTTGTAAAAGATATAAGTACATTAGACGACATGGCCACCGAAGCGGGTAGTTAACTTTTAAATAATGGTTTCTAGCCAAATGGGTAATACGATGTGGTGATAAAAAAATGTAGAATATAATACATACACCATATAAATGAAACAATTTTGTACAAATACACAATATAGCGTTCAATGTTTCTTTTGACATAACATGCGTTGAATAAATCAAAAGGAAGTGTAACCTTGTTACAACATGGTCAAGAAGAAGTCGTAACACTCACCAAGCCAGCCCCAGTTGACTCGTTCCGACTCGTCCACAATAAAACGAGATGCACTTCACCACAAAATCCGCGTTCAACTGAACCAAAGTTCGAGGCGCGCCGCTAGCCGTGTCGAGAGCTCTCCCCTCTTCTTCGCCCGAGAGAACAAGAGACAAGCGAGCTGCGCGCACATTCAGAGAAACTTCCATGGACTATATTTGTGCGTGTGACCAATGCCCACAGGCCTCGAGATTCTTCTCGAACATCCCTCCCCCTTTCACTTCGCACGCTGAGAATGCATGATTTTCACAGTGTATATAATGGTTGGAGCCCAGAGTAGGGACACACATTGCACTCTGGGCTTTCAAGGTAAATAGCCTAATTTATACAGGCTGGACGCTATTTTCTAAATTCATTTTGGCTGTAAATTTTTATCTTTCAAAATTCCATTTATATTTCTACGAATAATGTTTTTTTAGCAACGATCTGTTACGTCAGCCCTTAAGGCGATCTTATACTATAAGAATCGTTGGTCTCCATTAATATTTTCGTATCTTTAATGTTTGCAATTAGTTTATATTTACCGCCTTGTTTTATACCAAGGTTGGGTAAATGTGGGGCCGCGAGCCGGCCAGTGCTTATATCTACTGTAGGCATCCTGATTGTTATTAAATGGATTAGGTTTTCTTACGAATGTTGGACATTATATTATGTCAAATATTAGATTAATGTCGGTGTCTTCATTTAGGTTAGGGACTTGAGCCCTTGACCCACTAAATGTTTCGGGCCTTGAACAGGTGTTGGCTCTCTGCCCATGCTGTTGGTAGACATTTAATATTATTTTTTTTTGTATCAGGAGACCAATTTATTAGATCTTTATGCTATTCTCTGATGAGGTCATTTTGGGACCGTCTAAAGTATAAGGAGCCGCCTGATGTTATTGTTGTAGTGCCCTTCAGGCCCTGGCAGTGTCCATTGTGCCTTATAGCCCTTCAGGCTTATCTTTATTGCTATTGCTCTTAAGCGCTGCTCCCTCATTGAGTTGTACTATGTTTTTTGTAAATAAATTTATAACTTTCTTGTGCTTACCTCTGTGTGTTATTTGTGTGGGGATAATATTGGGGGTAGGTCACAGAAGTTCCTCCAACGAAACCTGTTTAGGTAATCAAATGCTCTAGGTGTCATTCTTGCAATAGGCTAGACTGTCAATGGCGAAAATATTGAGGTACGAATTCTGGTTGGGTGTATTGAGATTGTGTTTTTCCTAAATGGCTTAACATCTAGCCCTACCCCTCCGAAAGCGCAAAACCACTCCCTCTAAATTCAACCGTCACTATATCCGCTTCAGTGACCCCATGGTCTAACTCGTGTTAGACTAGGCTGCTAATGACGATAAGATTGGGATTTGAATCCTGGTTTGGTCTACCAAATGTTCTTTCATAAATTATTTCTTATTCTTCTTATAAACCTAACGGCTAGTAAGATGTGGTTTCAAAAAATATGAAAAATTACATTTCACAGGAATAAAAAACAGGTATTTTGGCTTTGCGTGTCACTGCTCTACTATCTGGTCATGCATGCTGGCTCGTCTCATATTTAGGGTCATCTTATACTAGTTGATGTGTTGAGTCTAGTAAAGTTATAGTAACTGGTCGAAGTAATATTAGTTATCTATTGTTACATCAAAGTGAGATCAGTTATCTATGGTGATATTTTAGTAAAATACAATAATAAATAGAAATGCGCCATTTTGTTTCAAATTTTATTTTTTATTTTTTCACTTTTAATAGGGAAAAGAACTGATGATCAGATGCTTATTTATGTCTCTCACTCATAACTTCCCAACTAATTTGTAGATATCGACCAAAATTTAATCACACATACATCCACTGGTTTTGTTTTTGATCTCCCTTAGGACTGCCTTTTTAGAGGCAAGAATATTCAAGGTATGATAATGAATTATTTTGTGTAAGCTTAAAGCTATAAAAGTATCACAATTATTCTAGCGCCACTGAATAAATGTAATGAACCTTATTATGACAAGCAAATATTAAAACCTAATGTGTAGAAACAAGTCTAAAGTATTTTGGAACATAATAAAAGAATGGTGGTGAACATGAAGAAACAATTTATACCATTTCGATAAAACTTGGAATGAATATACTACTACTACTCGCATAGATCATATTTAATGTATCATGAAGTTTTACATATCAGCTTAGGTGTCCAAAATTTGTTAAAATATTGATTTTAACCTACTATTTGATATGATTTCGACCATACTTTGTAAATTCACATTCCATTTAAAACAAATTCATTATTTGGATTTTTATCCTGTAGTGGCAAATTTTTTAGAGGGGGGGGAAATAATCCTTTGGTCCTAATCTAATGACACTTTGTTGGTGACATAGTATTATCTTAGGACATAGTTTATTAATTATTGTTTTATCCAAAACTCAAATTTTTTAATAAAATTAAAATTGTTATGTGATAGCTTTTTTTTAGAAAAAAAAAATCAGTTTCACCTCATTTTCACGGAATCATGCAAGTCATCTTGGAATCAAAAATATATACCTACCTTTGTAACTTGTGTACAATGCCATATTAATGATTACTAAATTTGAGCATTCCTAAAACCAGTTCTTTATTGACAAAATTATGTCACTCACAATGTTTACATTGTTTTTGTAACTTATATTTACTGAGTCACCATTGACCAAACTAATGTTTTAGTTAGCCAATTTTAATTAAACTTAGTATACACAAATAGTAACAATAATAACAAAAACAAAAACAGCAACAATGACAAAAATAACAACAGCAACACAACAAAATACACAACACCAAAAACACAACCACCAAAAAAGAAAAATAATTTTTTAAAATTCCATCAGGAGTACATATTTTTAACAGGGTGTCCAGCGACCGGAAAAACCGAGAAATGTCAGGGAATTTTCTTGATCTGGGAAAAGTCAGGGAATTAATACAATTTCTGGAATCTTCACATTACACTAACAATTACACATTTAGATTTACAAAATACAAAAAAAAAAGTTTTCTTTCAGTCATTACATGCCACGTTGTAGCTGGCCGCCGAGCATACACGTCTCAAGATCAACATATGATTGACACATCATCTCTTCACCCCCTACATTATTTATCACGCCCAAGTTCAATCATGATTATGCGCATGCATGAGAATTCATTTACCTCATAATATGAATGTGTTCTCTGTCTCCTTATAGCCAAAGTAGAGTTATAAGCGCATGCGCGAGAACTCTATTACATCATACAAATCTCCGTGTTTCTTTAGCCAAAGTTAAGTTATGGTTATGTGCATCTGCAAGAATTTGTTTACATTGTACGAAGCTCCTTGTGTCTTTAGCCAAAGTTATGGTTATGCGCATGTGCAAGAAATAGTTCATTTCTTGAGAAAAAGGAATATACCCACAACAATTTTTGACCATGCTAGTTAAAGTCTTTATTTTAGTGGTTCCCTACAATCCCACTCAATAAAAATCAGAAAACCTATAAGAACATAGTTATTATTTTCTAGTTTATAATCAAATTTATGCATATGCATCCCTTTAATTTTACGTGGGCTGTTGACAGGATAAAATCTTCACGTTCACGCATCACATGTCTGCAAAACACATAGCACTCTAGTTTAAATTTAAAAGAAAAGTGAAATCAGTTAATTATTATAAAACACTGATGGGCCTACTTGTTTAAATCACCAGGATGAATATCTAAACTTAAGACACAGGTAAATAGTCTGAGTCTACGTAATGTTATTTTATAAATTGATTTAGAGTTAGTTTTAATGGTTTATTAGTTTATATATTTACGAGATCGGTTATAAGCGTAATATCCTCACAAGCCTAAATAAAAATCGTGTAGTTATTTTTAGAACATTTAATATTAATTTAATTCTTACAATATCAATAAGGACAACATTATAACTAGCTATAGTTCAGTCTACTTTATCTTCTACTTCAAGGTTCATATCTTGGTTTAGGCAAATAGTATTTTATCGTCTGCCCGAATGGCATATGTTAGTATTTACTAGATATAGTTAGGTCAATATGGCTCTACAGAGCACTAATTAATTTTTTCATAATGTACATTTTTTCCTAAAATGGTAAACTGTACCCTGTGGAGTGGAATAGTATGTTCATAAAGTATTTATATGTTAAAAACTTTTTAAAATTAATTCAAAGGTAGTTCACACATCTTATACTACAGGCACTACACAAGTTATACTATAGGCCACTGTCTAGGTAAATAAGCAAGGTATGTGTAAGAATTGTTTGCACTAGAAAGTACTTAGATTAAATCTCAACCGGGTAGCCTATATTGGAAGTGGATTTTACATTATCACCAGGTGAATGCTAGTAAATTTACTTTTTGCTACTCAATTTATTCCTCCTCCCCTAGATTAGGCCATAAAAAAGTATGTTGGATGTATTAAACAGAATGTAATACGTCAAATTAAACAATTACATGATAACATATTTTAAATATAATTAGTAATGTTGGAAAATATTATCAATAATGACCACAAAAAAATTAATATTTTCTTAAAGTTATTTTTTATCAACATCTTAGCATAGGTTTTGTATTTTCACTATGCTTACACTTTACTGCATCTATATATTTTGATGCTTCATGTACCAACAGGTTATCCAAGCCAAGAAGAGTGTAAACTAGGCCTCATCACGCAACACAACGCACTGTCCATGTTTAAGAAACCTCCATTTAGTCCTTTTTGGTGCGTGGATCCATCTCTTTCATGGGTGCAGGATGCACCAGATGACAAGTTCTCTGCTATCTGTTCTTTGTGCAGTACAAAGATTTGCTTGAACAACATGGGAAAGCAGGCACTAACAAGCCATATGGCAGAGAAAAAAAAAACTTCAGAGAATAGAAGATTGAACTTTTCTTAAAAAGGAGCCCCTCACAGTGTAGTAGTGCAGCTTCAAGTAGTATATCTGGAAATTCTATTTCAGAACTTACTTCTAAGCCATTAGTTTGCAGTATTGTGTGTACAACCTCTAGTGTAGGGGAAAATATTAGTAATGTGATATCCTAAACAGAAGAAACACCAACACCAAGGTCACAGACACTACATTCTTTTCTTCTTAGTGAAAATGTAACAAAGACAGAAATATTATGGTGTATGCGATCAGTAATGCAACATAGTTCATTGAGAATGATTGCCAGTGATATGTCATTATTCAAGCAAATGTTTCCCGACAGTTCATTAGCCAGTAAAGTACAACTTTAGAAAACAAAGGCTGCTTATGTGATTGTACATGGGTTGGCACCTTTTTTTGAACATGAAGTGAGAACATTATTGTCACATGCAAATCATATAGTCGTAGGATTTGATGAAAGTCCCAATAAAGTGTCACAAAAACAACAAATGGACAGTGCAGTGAGGTTTTGGGATAGTGGAAAGAGGGAGGTTTCAACTAGATATTTAATGTCTATTTTCTTAGGTCATACTACTTCAGCTGATTTATAAACTGCCTTCAAAAATAGTTTATCCAAGGTGGATCTAATAAAGGTTATGCAAATATCATTGGATAGCCCAAATGTTAATATTAAGTTTTTGAGGTACTTAAAGAACGACTTGATTGACAGCTGTCCAGAAAACTGTAAATTTCTTTATATAGGTAGCTGTGGACTACATACACTGCATTGTGCATTCAAAGAGGGTGTCAGAGCCACTGATTGGAAACTAGTTGAATTTTTGGAGGCACTGTATAATCTGTGGAAGGATGTGCCTGCTCGAATAGCAGATTATATCACCATTACAGGAGCCACAATTTCCCCCTTAAAATTCTGTGTAATACGGTGGTTAGAGAATGTTAAAGTCGCAGAAAGAGCCTCTATGATCCTGCCAAATGTGCTTAAATTTGTCAATGAAGGGAAAGGTAAAAATGAACCTAAATGTAACGGCTTCAAAATAATTTCAGAAGCTTTAAAGGATAAGCTATTAGGTCCAAAACTAGTTTTTTTCCAGAGCTTAGCATCAGACATGGAGCCTTTTTTAAGGGAGTTTCAGTAAAACTAGCGTCTTTCACCTTTTTTTGTATAATGCTTTAATTCCTTTGGTTAAGAGTGCCATGGAAAAGTTTACTAAACATGAAATACTGTCTTCGACATCAGTTTCCAAAATATATATTTTGAAGAAAGAAAACCTTACTGTACAATAAGCAGATTGATATTGGATATGCCACTAAGGATGCCCTTCAAAAATTGAAATGTTTGCCAGATTGTGATTTATTGCAGTTTTGAATGGAGTGCCGTAAATGTTTGCAAAATTTTGTTTCAACGATTATGATACGCTCACTTCTGAGCTACAAATTGCTTATCTGATGCCTTGAAAATTTATGTGGAAAGTAATTGGATGACTGGTATTACAGTTGATAAAGTTAATCGAGAATACAAACAATTATTATCCATATCTGTTAAAGACAATTTAAACACTTTTAACAGAAGTGAAAACTGCCTCGACCATTTTTGGCTAAAACTCTTTGAAACTCACAGTTTTTATGAAATTGAACATTTGAAAGCTTTCCTTAAGATGGAATTAATTATTTCACATGGCAATGCCACTCTGGAGAGAGGGTTTTCTATAAACAAGGAATGTATTGTAGATCAAAAAGCAGAATCATTAATTGCACAAAGACATATTTTTGATGCAGTAACTGTTGCAGGAGGAGTGGAGGCAGTTGTCATGTCTAAAGAACGTATTCATTCAGTGTGTATTGCACATTCATGATACAAAGAAGCTCTTCAAAGATACCATCAGGAAAATGAAGCAGCACAAAAATTCCTCAATGAAAAGAAAAAAGATCAGCTAAGGCACTAAAATAACTAAATGATAAAAAAAAGAAAATTGATGGAAGACACAATCAGGGAAGTTGCATTAATAGATGAACAAATGCAAGCTCTAAAAAATACAATTTTCAGGCCCTACATTAAAAGTTATTGTTTGGTCAGGTTAACTGTTTATGTTGTTTAATATAGGTTATGTATTTTAATCGTATTTCTTATTTTCAGTAAACAGTATAATACTTGTAAGCTCTATGATTGTAGGTGTAGTCTACGAGCCCTAATATAGGCCTGTTTTAAGAATACTGATTAAGTTTATTTACTACGGCTCAACTTTAATAGAAATAAATATTTCCTATATAAACATTTGTTTGTATGTTATTGTGTGTCACATAGGAAGCTATCTTTGTTTGTCTAGTCTACTCATATAGATTAAATTTAAATATTGTTATGAAAAACACATGTTTTTGGATAGTTATTCTTATTATGATTAGTACATTGAACAATATTGGTTTTATCAACATTTTGTGCGCTGTGAAAGAACTTGTGCTACTTAATAATATTATTTGTTTTGTCATAGCTCAAAACTGTATATTAAACATAATTTAAATATTTACAACATTGAAAACAAACCCACATTCCTTGTAGTTTGAGCATGTAGTTTCCTTACCATAATATTCATATGAAGTGAACCTTATAATTAAAGGTTAAGGATATGGTGCGATATAGAAGCAGTACTACTATTATTTTAATTTTCCTTACATTTCAAAAACAATATTGTCAAAACAGCTTCATTATTTCTGTTTTTATTTCTTTTTATTATGTGCGTATAACCCGAACGGGTAGTAAGACGCGGTGCTAATAATAATTTCTTTTTATATTATATGCACTGACTTGTTTTAAAAATGGTTACGGTTTTATTCATAGTGCTTAATTTCACAGCCTTATCACCCTTAAAGCTTAAAGTTACAAATCTCAACCATTTAAAATCATAAATAATGAAAATCTGTTGGGTATATTGGACAGGACCACATTACTCTTTAGCCCATTGCCACATTTTAAAATTATTTAATCCTTCACAGAGGGACACCATTTAAGATTGTGTATGCATCTGAAAAAAAAAAGATATATATATTAATCAGTTATATAAATAAAATCATGTTCTTAATGCACTTAATATCCATGTACATTGTCTTAGAAAAAAACATATTGGCCCTGGAAAACCTGGAAAAGTCAAGGAATTTTAAAATTCACTTTCACTGGACACCCTGTTTTAATCATTAAACATGGCTCATCAAAGTACAATGTGCTTGTCAGCTGGTGCCACACCATAAATGTCATACATGCATATAATAGTGTAAATATGTAATAAATATATTCCATTCCTTTAAATCTATTCTTACAACTAACATAATTCTAACACTTAATTTAGTTACTTATATCTTTTACATTTTATATGTTATTTAATATTTGAAAACCAGTCTCAAGGCCATTTCTTAGCTTATTTGTCATATTAGGTAATCTAGTATTATTATTTCATTAAGTCTGTGAGCCAATTAGCATTTTTTTTTATTAATCTCTTAACCTTTGATATTTTATCTATTCCCAAAAGGGTATCCGGTATCATGTTAAAAAATGTTGGTATCATTATTTTCATGTGTTTTCCGTATTTATTAATATATAAAGGTATTTTGTACTGTCTTTTTCTGGTGTTGTGACTATGAGCCTGTCTTTATATGTTTCTGAATAGTAGTACTGAATTATTATTTTATAATTATACATGTTTGTTACTGTCATTGGTTTCCAATCCTTATTCATGACTTTGGTACTATTGTTGTCATCGTTCATTATTTTAATAACTTTAACTTGAATATTTTTTAATTGATTTAAATATAGATCTACTTGTTTTTCCCCAGGAAGTAATACCATAGCTAGATGTGATTTGATTAGCGCATAATACACTGTCTTTAGAATATCAAATGTAACATTGTTTTAGTATAAATATATATTAACCATTCCCGCTCTTAGCTTCCTGCTCATTATGTCTATGTGAGTATTCCATTTCATATGAGAATCATTCATTAGCCCAAGATAGTTATGTCTCAACTTGCGTGATTGCTAAACAATTACACGGTTTTATATTATGTAAACAATCTAAGCAATTACCTTTTATATATAATTTATACTTTACAACATGTGGTAGTCTGATATGCATGGTTTGCGTTTTTTTAGTGTTAATTATTAATTTATTATTGTGAGTCCAGTTTTGTATCCTATTACAGTCTTCCTGCAATATTTGTTTAGCTCTATCTACAGTTTTGTGCATCACATACAGTATTGTGTCATCAGCATACATAAATATTAATAATAATAATGATGATAAAAATATTATATTATTGTTAATATTACTATCAAGGTGTCTGTCTTACGACAGGTCCATTCCTTTTGTCATTGAATTTAGATCACCAATCTGTCCTGTTCTCTGCCTCCCCCTTCAGCTCCCAGAACTTTCTTCCTTCCTGCAAGTCATCCAATATTTGAATCCTTCATTCTGAACTCCTCTTTCCCTCAACCTTGCCTTATATCACTTTGTGTAAAAGACAATTCCTCCTAAGGATGTATCTGATCCAGTTTGCTTTGCTCCAAATAATCACACCCAAATTGGTTATCTTATCACCCACTCTTCTTAGGAATTCTTTATTCGCCACCCTGTCTTGTCCACCTTATCTTTTCAATTGTTCTCCAGCACCACATTTTAAATCTCTTCAATTATTTCTTTTCCATCTTCTTGAAAGTCCAATACCCGTATACAACTTTAAATATATTAAAAACACATTGGAATAGTTATCCCGAAATTCATATTTTGAGCAATAATGTTCAATGCATAGAAGAGTGAGTTGCTTGAATTTCACTCAAGCATTGTATTGCCTACACTATCTATAATAAATCCTGTATATTAGTAAACAATATGATTTTGTCCCTCCTGTCCATAATAACTGGTCCAATAGTATAATAGAGGTATTATAAATGCTTCAATTAAAGTAATACTTCAACAATTCCTTGAAAATGAAGAAAATATAATATAGTAATAACTGTTAGTTTTATCGTTGCTTTTTAGGCTTAGCCTAGTAACGTGTGATTTAAAGGATTTCTACAATTTTATTTTATTATTATATTTATACTACTCATACAAATAAAAATTTATCTGTACAACTGAACTACTACTATAAACTGATTTTGGTTGGAAGGGCTTAGTAAAAGGCCTCATTTTTCAACCAAAATACTACCGAATAGTATGATACTAGGAGGAAAAAAAGGCCTCTCACAAGGCCCTTCCTATCAAAATCAGTAAATTCTCTCTGTAGGAATTTGTATACCTAATTACTGTATATCTTATTGTATGTATTCTACAAACTTGGTTGAATTAAAAATAAAAGTTCTGTTTTGTAAATATGGTAATATTCTATATTTTTTTTACATATTTAGATTAATCTAGCTCGCCCACAAATTATACAAATATAACACCTTTTAATAGTACTTAGTATTTACACGAATGGATGCTTTAATTAGT
Organism: Timema cristinae; assembly: GCA_039000515.1. Lineage (NCBI taxonomy): Eukaryota > Metazoa > Arthropoda > Insecta > Phasmatodea > Timematidae > Timema > Timema cristinae. The sequence continues at coordinate 52,828 of JBCFYV010001228.1, read as the reverse complement.
TTTTCTTTCGCAAAGTAATGGCGTGTTGCACTTCTATTATAAATTAGGATCCAAACATGAAAGTTTTCTCGGAACTCTTCTAAGTACAATTTCTGGCAAAAACACACTCCTAAAAAAACTTTTTAACTTTGGGAACAATTAATTGGCTCCATTGTCATCTTTCTTTATTTCTTCTATGAAAAGAGGTGTTTTCTCATCAATAAGACTACTAGACAGCATTTGTCTACCTGGTCTATGTGTAGCTGTCCCTGAACCTGAAATACACAAATTTAAATCTGGTGATAGGGCCTATATCAAGTTTTTATCAGACATAGAAATATGGTTTTTATAAATTACTAATACATAGTAAAGTATTTAGAGAAAAAGAATTGTGATATTGAAAAAACTGTTATAAATGTGTTGTGGATGAGGAAGGTTGGATTTAGAGGAAATTTACCCACAGTTGCATAGAGGGAGAGTGGAAAACCATTTAGGGGAAGCACCCTCAGTACACACGATAGGGATTGAGCCCTCTACCCACCATCGGCATTCTACTATATTGCGAGAGTGATGACTTAGACCATGCGGCCACTGTATAATGCACCAGAAAAGTTTTTGAAATTTGTGCTGGAAGTGTTCTTGTCAAGACCTTATCAAACAAATTTTGTGTTTATCGGTAGAGGTAGGGGGGCTTTGAATGTTGAATACCTCTAGAACAGTGGTTCTAAATCTTTTTCAGCTGATGCCCCCCCCCCCCCCCCCCATGGTAGTTTGTCATATTCCCTTCCCCTACATTTTGGGATCTTTATGAATAGATATTAAAAATGTTTTGTTTTCTAGTCACATTATTTGACACAAAATTCAATGTATTACCATAATGGTACAAAAATATCACTGAATGTTAGTGTGATGTTTGAGACTTTTGTTTTAATTGGTTCTTGAATATTGTTCTTAGGCAGGCCTACTTATTTGGTCTTATTTACTTTGGAAAAAGGGATTGAAATAATATATGTCTGGTCTTATTATTTAATTTTCCCAGGTTGATAACCACTACTTTAAAAATGATTTGAACCCTTCCTTCACCTCTGACAAGACATCTTGTGAATGTGGGGAATGCCAGGCCTCCACCGTGGTTCGGATTCCACGTTAAACTGTAGGTCCTTCATTTCATCTCACAATCACCCTACCATTACACATTAGCGTAAGTGCGTATAGCCCGAATGGGTAGTAAGACGCGGTGCTAATAATAAAAACGATTTGTAGTTGTTTTTATAAAAACTAAGAGCAAAGCTTTAAAAATAATAAAATTGCTAAAATAAAAAAATACCCAAATGCAGGGCCGTATTTTAAGTAAGTGCAACATGTGCAACTGCACAGGGTGGCAAAGTTTTGGAGGCGGCAAAATTATATTGAAATGAGAAAACTATAGCAAACTCGAATGTAACTATAAAACAAATGCATAGCATTTAGCGTGATATATAAAAAAGAGTAAACTATTAGCCATCTTTCTTCATCCGTTAAAATAGATTTTAGAACCATTCTTTTGCATTTACGAGAGATCACAGCACCTGCAAATTGACTTAAGTGCTGCCTATTATAACAGATAAATGTAAGCCAATAATAGTTTAGTTATCATTTTTAATAAGTTTTCACAACTATATATCTGCTAGTGAATGCTGTGAGTAGGTGAAAAATGATGTTGGTGTTTGAGGGGAAAATGAGTGGGGTGGGGGTCGTAAAATAAATTACTGCACATAGACTTAACATACCCTAAATATGGCCCTGTTCAAATGTGTTAAATTTATACACTCCTTTTTGGTTAGTGAATAAAGGGTAAATGAATATTATTGAAAGAGTTAAACAAAAAGTATTTAAACTAACTATTAATAACAAAACATTTTATCTAAAATATAATTAAGAACCTAATACAAGTTTTTATGATTATTAGCATGACTCTTATTAACTAATATTGTGATACAAGTTCAGACCAGATAGTTCTTTTTATAAATTACAATATTGACATAGAAATTAAATCAGTGTTTCTGGAGCAATTTTTCAAAAAGCATAAAGAAACTTTCTGAACATATCACTCATAAACCTTACCATTTAATTATAATTATTATAATAATAAAAGGGTATTATTACCTTATTCAGTTGGCATTCTCTTCATGCCAAATAGCTTCCAAATCTTGTATTCAATTGATGAATATGTCTATTTCATATCTTCATTTAAAATCTCAACTCTTTTTTCGGCAAAGTCAGTTTGTCCAACTTTCTCTTGTTTTGCGATTTTTTTTTTTAGTTTATAAGCTATACTACTTCTTTTATGTTTATGACTGTGACCTTTCTATCACTTTTCTTTCTGCTAATTATTTAACAAATATTTTTGTATTATGATATAGAAATTATTTAAACCAAAACTCACTGATTTAAATATTCAATATATATTATATTTAATAATTTTATCATACATATTTTAATATTTGCCTAATCTCAATCTTTATATAGAAAAAATTCGCGTTTGTTTTGCCCTGAACACACCACTGATACTTGACTCTTCTATTAAAGTCTTCACCCGGATAATACATTTTGGTTTTGTTAGGAATTCTTTTCATTCATTCTCTACAAATATTAACAACACTGTAAAAGGTTAGGTGAATAGTACTAATAAAGCTTGTAAAACAGCCAAACAAAAAGGATATTGAGTGGGACAAGAAAGGGCTTTGTTATGTTGTTCGCAAAGGTAAAGAGAGGAGGAGAGGAAGAAAGTTGATTCAACAATCTTGAAAACATCCGACTAGCACAGGTTAAACCTGACCGTGTTGCTACGTGGTGTCAAATGCTAGAACTACAGTTTAACATTGGTCTAATGGAAGAATCGCAAGTGATAATTCTCTGCATCTAGAGTATGCAAAGAAGGAATTAAAAATTCCTAAAATAATGGTTGCTATTTATAGGTTTTTTTTTTCTAAATTAATATACAATTTAGAAAACTTTTTTTAATTTTGTTAATAGGTGACCTGGTGGTCTAGGGTTAAGTTGTCGTACTTCTGTGCTGGAGTACGGGGTTAAATCCTCGGTCCCGGCACAGATTTATCTGATTACCAAACCCTTCATTCACCTCTGACAAGACATGTATTAATCACAACTTGTGAATGTGGGGAATGCCAGGCCTCCATCGTGGTTCGGATTCCACGTTAAACTGTAGGTCCTCCATTTCATCATCTCACAATCATCCTACCATTACACATCAGCGTAAGTGCGTATAGCCCGAACGGGTAGTAAGACGCGGTGCTAATAATAATAATATTAATATTTTCTTAATATAATTCTAATTCTTAATTTAAAATACATAAAAAAAATTATAGAAAAAGAATAATCTCTTTTATGTAAGTAGGTTTGAAGAATTAAGAATATCAAAAAAATTCAACTAAGTGAAAAAAAAGTTAAATATATTTATTTGGTAAAATAAACTAAGGTCACACAGTTCTCAAACATAGTGTTATGTGAACAGGATTTGAACTAGGATCTGTAATAAAAATTAACATTTTTTTACTTTATTTGATTGAGTAGTACACAAATAATTTTTTAAATCACATTTTTAGGGATTGATTGTTATATACAGCCTAATATAATGCTATGTTTTTCTCATTTATTTTTGACTCGCCCCTTAATACAAATAAAAAATATGTTTATTTAATTTTTTTTTAAATTATTAAAAACGTGGTGAAGGGGGGAGGGGGGGGGGTGGTTATGATAACGGTGTGACATAATTTTGAGTTGGGAATTTTGGGAAATGATCAAGGGAAATCAAGGAAAAAGTTGGTAAATTCATTAGTCAAGTTAAGTAGACACCATATTATAAAAGTGAGCTCATACTGATTTCATAAAACTGTTATGACATTATTTTACTTTTAAGTTTAATGAGTGAGTTTTACAAATTCATGTAATGGTATAGGGATCAAAAGGGTAACTGAAGGTGAAATATACAGTATGCTACTAGAAATAGTATGGAAAACTACTTTAGTTAAAAAATAAACCTTATCACATTTGATTGGGATTCAAACTCGAGTTCAGATTTCTCAAGTTATTTAGATGCACTTGTACAACATGCTGGTGCTGAGCTATCTCTTCTTGCTATCCAAACAGATAACACTTTTCCAAACTCACTTCATTGGCCACATGGTCTAAGGCACTACTCTCGCAATAGACTAGACTGCTGATAACGGAAAGATCGTGGTTCAATTCCAGTTGGGTGTACTGAGGATGGTTTTAATGGTTCCCCACTCTCTCTATACAAATTTGGGTACACTCCCTCTAAAATGAATCTTCCTCATCCTCAACTCATTGGCATAATTAGTACATAGCCTTACAAACTGAACGAATAGTAGGAGGCGATGCATAAAAAGCACTTTTCCAAGGATAGGCCTATGCTATTCAAAATTTGTTAGACATGTTACATAGTTTTCCCGATTTTATTTTTGTGTTTATTTACATATTTACAGACATTATCATAATTTACTCTTATACATAATTTATTTTGTTCCATACACAATTAACATAAGAAATAATTTTTACAGTTAAAATATTTTAAAATAGGGACAAGGGAATCTTGCACTAGCTATTCACTGATGTCAAACTAGTAATAACTATGAAAGTGACCTGATTCTTGGCCAAGGACAGACATAAGTGGGCTAACAGCACCACAGAAATAAATATTGATTGGCTGTTTTTGTTAATAATATGTTTACATAGTTAAATATTACTCGTTATATTAATAAGTTTTTAAATTTGTTTCATTGACTTTGTTTCAGGAAGGGGAAAACAATGAAAAATTTGATTCTCACCCTCACAATTCTGCAGCTCTCCCAGCTTACTTGCTTGTACACAATCGCTGGTACTATGGTCTAGACATGGCAACATCTATTATTTTACTGACTCTTGCTTTTGTTGAGGAACCAGCATTACCACTATTCAAGGTGAATACATTCAAATAATTTTTCTTGCCTTTTGATACAAGAAAATAATTGTATACACTTATGAGAATTTTAAATGAAAAATTATTTCAACCCCACCATTACCATAGCTATTGTTTTCCTCACTTCATGAGGCCTGTTTAGTAAAAACTACAAATCAATCATGTTAACATTTTTAAGTAACATGGATATTATATTTATGAGGTTGTAGACAAGACTATTATTGAGGCTAGTAGACGGACAAATAGGAACTGTTCCGAATGAGCTAATTGAAAATTGAGAAAATATTACAAGATAGGGTCAAAGTCACCACCCATAATAACCTTCACAGCATCAAAACATTTCAATAAAAGACGCAACCAATGATATTTCATAAATAGATTTTAAATATCTCATTAAATATGACATTTTTAAATATATTATAATTTTCAGAACAGCTACTAACCAGTAACTTAATATTGACTGGTAATTAAATGACATCTTTAACGTAAGAATTAAGATTAACTCAGATATGTTCGCATAAAATAATCTACTGGCCTTTATTTTAATTTCTAAACCTTTCTATCTACCTATATACATTTAGTGGCTTAAAAATTAAAATCATTGTTATGTGACATCTAAAATCTCATCTTTGACATAGTATTTTCTTCGTATGTTTTAAGAGCTTTTTGTCTTCACCATGCATTTAAAAAATGACCTTTGCACACCTTTACAAGACATCAATTATTATTACTGTAAAAAATAAACCATCTCTTGCCTTGGTTCATAAAATTTAAATTACGGTTTTACTAATGTTGAACCTTAAAGACAACACAAATTCATATACTCCAACACATAATTTTATCCTCTTGTTAAACTATTTGAGAAAGCTCCAAATAAAATTTATTTATGTTTTTTAATTTATTTTAGTAACTTGTATTTTATTTAATTGCAACTGCCATTAACTCAATTTCAATGGGCTGTATGCATTTAGTTTCTGCAACAATAAGTTGTAAACTGTAAATAAATTAGCTGACTTAAATATTTTCTACAAGTGCACTAACATTTACAAGTCAAATTATTTTACTGATGAAAGCTTTTCTATTTACAATATTTGTAATATATTCACCTGTAACTTGTAAAATGTAGACTTGACATTTTATGAAACAGCCCTCCAAGTAAATTGATTATTAAAATGCCTAACAAACTTGGGACATAACAAATTAATCTTATTAAATATTTCCAATACTCTGTCACTTTTCAAGAATTATTTCTATGATACACTGTATCAGCTATGTGTAAATTACTCAAATCTGAATTAAGCTTACCCTACCATGTAATTTTATTGCCCGTTTTTCTTGATGGCAATTTAAAAATTTGAAATAGATCCGGGGGAACTCATTTGTGTTCTGGAATAATACATATTTGTTCTAAAATGACCATTATTGGGGACTTTCTCTTATATTTTGATTGCAATGTAAAACATTTCAATGATTTAATGACTTTAGCAAAGCCTCAATTAACTTATATAAATTACATTAATGTTGTTTTTATTAATAATATGTATCTGTTAAAGACAGTCACCAACAGTTTTTTTAATTTTAGTACACAATTTTATGTATCAAGAGAGCACTGATGGTTCCCCAATCTGAAAAATAAAAGGTTATAGATAAAACTCGCTTGAACACCCTTAAAGAAATCAAAACAAAAATTCAACATTAAGAGCTCTTATCATCACTATCCAGGATATTAATTACAAAGCTACACTTAAACCAGGAATCACACCAAAGTGCATTTTTGCACATTATTTACTTTACAATAGTAAAATTGTCTTTTTATTTGATATTTCCTTTTGATTTCTTTTTTTAAGTATAGTAAAATGGTTTACTGATTCTAATTTCTATTAACTAATGGATTCCACACAGAGAACCATGCTAATATGTGCTGCCTTAATCAAACTTTTCAGCAATTCCAAATGTAAACTCTTACTTTGATTGTAAAAATGGAACAGAAAATGGGGAGGGGGGACGACCTTCTAAACATTTCCCAAAGTAATATACAAAACACTTTTAGGTGTTGCAGAAAATTTAAATTCTGCATGTTAGTAAATACCTGGAAAGCCGAATCAGAGAGCCCAAAATTAATATAAAGCTACCATTGGACACTATTTTTTATGTGATTGAAAAGTGAAATTTGGTAGGCACATAAAAAACCATATCGGCTAACCAAATAAGTCTTGAATTTCCAAAGGTTAAGGGAATTAGTTTGAAATATTTCCAAAATTATGATTAATCTACTTTTTGGTGGGAAAGAAAGTCTAAACTTGACAACCTGTTAAAAAGACCAACAATCTCCAATAAAATTTTGGGTCCTGAAAACAAGGTGGCCTCCAAATTTCCCAACTTAATAAAAAATAAAAACTTCTCAATATAGTGTTTTTTAGCATCGTGTCTTACAACCTGTTTGGATTATACACCTATGCACTACTTATGCTAATGTGTTTAGGGATGAGGAAGGAATTGTACCCACATCTGTGAAGAGAGAGAGGAAAAATTAGAGGGAGGAGGAGAGGTGAAACTATTTAGAAACAAACCATCCTCAGTAAGAGACACATAGAACCCCTGAGCCTCGAAATAGGATTGGAAACATTACAAGAATAACTGGCTTGCCTGGCTCTCTGCAGATTTATTGCCTGCATAATATCTTTAAAAAAAATAATTCGAAGCGCATCCACGAAATAAGGTCCGAAAAATTAATAAGAAAACTAGTAAGGATAGAAAAGTTTTATAAAGGACTAAAAATACACGCATACCTACTTTAATTTTCCTCTCAATCCCCATTGACTTTGATACATTTTTTATATCTTGGCACCAACGTCTTTATAACCCTTTCATAAAAATCTGTTGCCAATGATTTGAGCAAGTGATTTGCACCATTCTTCAGTTCATCGTATTCTGTAAAACGCTAGAAGGGCAGTCACTGCTTCATGTACAGAAACAAGTGATTGTCACCTGGAGCGAGGTCTGGCTTGATGGGGGGGAGAGGGGGGGGTGATCCAGCAGTTCCCGCCCTGAATCAGCTGAACAGTTTGAGCTGCAGTGTGGGATCAAGCATTGTTGTGAAAAGAAGAATCTCTGATGTCATCATGCCATGTATTTTGTTCTGAATTGCACGCCTGAGTGTTTTTAAGGTTTCACAATATCCTGCAGTATTAATAGTTCTTCCTCATTTAGGAAAATAAACAAGCAAGGCACCTTTCTGGTCCCAAACAAACAGAAGCCATGATTTCTTTTTGACAGAGCATTCCTTTTTGAAATATTTGGCCTTTGAGGATGTTGAATGACGCCACTGCATTGAATTTTGTTTTGTTTCATTACTCGTATACGAAGTCCAAGTCTCTTCGCCGGGTATGATTTGAGAAAGGTCATCTCCTTCCTTTTCAAAATGCTGCAAAACATTTGAGCTGACTCCACGCGTTTTTGTTTGTGTGCTTCAGCCAGAATTTTGGGGACCCATCTGGTGCACAGTTTCTTGTAGCCTAGCTTTTCTGTCACAATTTCATGAATGAGAGATCGTGAAACTTCTGGAAATTCAAAAGGAAGTTCCGTTAATGTGAGACAACGGTTCTTACAAATTTTCGTGTCCACACATTCTACTAAATTGTCAGTCACCACAATTGGTCGGCCACTGCGCTCCTCATCATGAACATTGGTGCGACCTTCCTTAATCAGACCAACCCATTTTCTCACCTTATTTTCATTTATGACATCAAGCCCGTAAACCTTACATATCCAACGATACATTTCTGCAGCGTCAGGTTTTCCACTAACAAAAATTGTATGACACTATTAACCTTACAACTAGCAGGATTATTTATGACAGCACTCATTTTAAATCACTATCTCAGAACATCAGATGAGGATAAAACTGAAGTAAAGGAATCAACAGAAAGCTGATGAGTCAGTCTATGCTACTGCCCACTACGATTATATTTAGGGGGTCATATCTCATTGGACCTTACTCTGTGGACGCTTCTCGTAATTAAGCACTCATTTCACTAAAACATAGTATATATTGTCAATTTGACTTCAGGGATGTCTTTATTTATATCTTGTTCTTGTTATAAATAGCTTTTAAAGGAATTTTAACATTTACATGTGTTTGCTTAATTAAATGAACATGAAAAAGTCTTCATTTATTTTAAGAATCAAGCTTTAAATTCAGTAAAAATATTGTGTTTCTAGTCAATTTGACTTTTGAAAATTTGTTTTTATACTTCTCCCAGGTAAGCATTTGTAACAAAGTGTTTGCAGATTCTATATCATTAAAAAATCCAAGCAGATACTTTGGAGTAGCTCTCTAAATTCTTTTTGGCACCTGGAAACATTTTGACACCAAAATCTCTTTCAGTTGAAAGAAGACCCAAGAAATTAAACTTTTTTGTCTAATTTTATGTATTAATAGCACTGCACCTGCATCCACACCATAATATAGTTTAGAACAGTGATGGGCAAACTTTTCGGGGAGCGGGCCAAAAGAAAAAAGAAAGACGTCAGATGGGTCAACACAGTTTATTAAAAAGTTACAATGGTACATTTTACAAAACTATTGTACAATTAAGTCCTATTAATTATTAAATGGATTTGTATTATAATGATATCTAATTCTAATACAATGTGAGTTGTCTACATTGTATAACAAATACTTAAATAATACAGATACTTAACACTACTTAAATTAAGGAGTGTGTGATGAATGCAACTGTGATTGTTCTTCTAAAAGTTTTTCTTAGTCTGGTTCCAAGTGGGACAGAGTGACTCTAAGAAGTGAAGCTAAGTGACTATCTGAGAAGTCTGTTTCTAACACTACTTTTTCGAAGTTTCATGGTTGAAAACACTTGCTTACATATATATGGTGATGCTAGCTTGTCCATAACCTTCTGGGCATGAGCTATTAAATTTTGGAAACTTGATTTCGATAAGGCTTGTAGGACTCAAGTTTTGGGACGTTGAGAAACATCTGAGCTTCAATTGTGTCACATTACAATTCCTGTGTCAATTGTGTCTAACATTGCAATTCAATTTATTCAAGCTGAATATTCGGTTTCACTGTTTTACAATCCATATTAAATGGCATTCTGAAAATATCTAAATCTTGTTAATTGCTTTTGAAGTCTTGAAACCTCCGTTCAAATTCACCATGAAGTCTTCTCATACTGGTCACATAGCTCATAAGTTGTTCTTCCATCACTGGGGTAATTTAGTTTAACTTCGGGAAGGGAGATAAGTCATTATTTGCTAGCTGATTTAGCAACGAGTACAAGTTGCATTTTAAATCCTCTCAGGTGACCCCAGATCTTTTCCAGAAATTGAATTCATCCTTGTAATTTCACATTTAATTTGTTCACGTGACAAAGAATATCTTTGAAATACCGAATGTCTGAAAGCCATGTGGTATCTTCCAACATTTCACACTCTTCAAACCTCTGTTTTTTAAGCATGAACAAGACTATTTCCTCTTTCAGCTGCTAAACTCGCTCAAATACACGTCCTGCCCTGAGCCATCTTACTTTCGTTTATTAGAGTAGGCCTACATATGTTTAGTAGAGCAGACCTACATCAAAGTATTCAGCTTTCAATGAGTCAAGAAACTCTTGAATCTGTCTGCGAGAAAGCCTTCGAGATTAAATAGCATTTATAAGCTTGACATTGACATCAAGCACATGTTTCATGTCTAGGGCAGATTTACACAAAGCATTTTAATGTATGATACAATGTAAAAATACATACATTGTTCTCAGGATATTATATAGATTAGATGAATAAATGTCGGCAGCCAGTTCCCTACTATTAACGATTACTTTAAACCAAATGTCAACATTCAAATTTCGTGATGTTTTGTGTATTATCTAATCTCTGGAAAATGGTCACTAAGCTATAGAATAGAAATAAAACAAATAATTGCGAAATGCATTTTTTTTGCTTTTCCTAATTTTTTAACAAATTATTAATCAGAATTTGGAATCCGTCCGTGGTTCTCATTGAACCTCTCTGCGGGCCGCATCTGGCCCGCAGGCCTTAATTTGCTCATCGGTGGTTTGGAGGCATTTTATAAAAAAATTGTTATCTGTATCTACTAAATCTTCCTCAATTTTCGTTTCTTTAAATACATAGGTACTTTATGAACTTATCCAGACAAATAATTCTCATTTTGGTTTAATTTTAAATGTAAAAGACTTTAAATATTTATCTCTTGTCCAGGCGCCTAAACTTGTCACTCAAAAGTGGTACATGTTACCACATAGTTGGTGATATTTTCCTAAGCTAGATTCAAGGTCATCTGTCTAAAATTTACTGTCGTAAATATTTACAAATCAGCAGAAGTGTTACTCAAATAAGAAACATCTCTAGTAGCCTTGAATGTTGACACACGTTTTTGGTCACTGTAATTAATTTTACATTACCAGGGTTGCCAATTAAAAAATAAATAATGTAAAGTTCCCTGTGTTATACGGGATTTTAAGAAGGTATTCTAATTTTCACAGACAATTTAGAAAGTAGCTTAGAGAAGTGAAATTTTATTTTTCATAAAATTGATTAGTTAGTGACAATCAGGTTCAATAAATCGTATGTTTTTGTCTCTAGAAGCTTCAATTCAATCAATATGCATACACAATCTAGAAGCTGTTCTAGAAAGTAGAAATAATAATTTTGTCAATTGAGGTGGTTCATTATTTTTAATAGTTGAGACTTGAGTAATTTTAATCAACAGGAATCTGGTCAAAGGGTTAAAATATATATTTTTTTAATAAAAGGGCTCAATGGCCTATGAGTATCAAATTCTGACCCTGGACCCAAGGCTGAGTTGACTTTATGAAAAACTTGTACAATGGCCATTGGCCAGTTTATCTTTAAAGGTCGTCTTCAGTTGGATCACAACATCAATAGAAGAAAGCAAGAGGCACGTTTCCATTCACTCTTACATTCCACTGTCTTCACATATTACTAAATGTTGGAATCTAACTTAATTTGCATTTATATTCAACAGAGTTCAATCATTGTACCTAAGAATGAGGTTATGAGGTTATTTGTTAAGTCAAAACATTTCTACCAACAGATAACAAAGCTAATTTTAACCAGTATAATTTTTTTCCCCCCATTTATGTGAATACTACATTAATATATTACAGCAGCTCAGTTAAAGTGTACTGCATAGTCAGCCTTACATATTTTAAAGATTTTTAACACACTATTCATAAAGTTTATTTTATAATTTAAACTCTGAATTCATATTTTAACTATCTTTTTATGTATAGAATCTGAACAGGTATTAAATACGTGGTGCTAGAAAAAAAAACACCCCATCATTTTAATGTCAATATTTGAATTTGTTTCACAAATAATATTTTCTAACTTTTTATACTGTATTTAAAAAATAACCACTCTCTTTGCTTGTTTATGCTTAGTTTGCAATTACAGATTTTTATTCCAAAGTCAAAGTGCCCCTTTTGTGAGTTAGTCAACATTAATCCATTATTTTACTACTTAGTAACTTTTATATGAGGTGACATGGCAGTTTAGGGGTAAGGTGTCAGACTTATTTGCTGGTGGTCCAGGGTTCAATCCCTTGCCCCGGTACAGATTTATCTGATTGCCAAACCCTCCTTCACCTCTGACAAGACGTGTATTAATCACAACTTGTGAATGTATGGAATACCAGACCTCCACCATGGTTCGGATTCCACCTTAAACTGTAGGTCCTCCATTTCATCTTATAATCGCCCTATCGTCACACATTAGCGTAAGTGTGTATGACCTAAACGGGTACTAAGACGGGGTGCTAGTAATAATATTTACTGTTTACTTTTTAAATACCTAATGAAATTTAAATTCCATTTCATTTAAAATTTCTCCTCTTTACTTTAACATATGGCTTATTGAAACAAAATATTATCTGTAGATAACGATAGTAATTATAATATTAAAAAAAAATCACAATAGAATTTAATAAAACTAATATATTCTTTAGTATTCTTCTGCATCTATCTCTACAAATATATAAACGTGCCTTATGCTTAGCTCATACATTTTTCTAATTATGTTTATAAATGTTTTAACAGCTACCAGTGGCAGTCCATGGTTCTATTGAGTTGCTAGCCCTAATCATTATTGGAGTGGAGTTAACAATGAAACTCCGTTGGATTGGCTGGCGGACTATTCTTAAACACAAGAGGACTATGACCAAGGTAACTAATAAATAACAAATGTTCAAAATATACAAAAAATTTTATTACATTTTCTGCTTTGCCTTTTAATTATGTATTTAGCTAATAGTGAATTGAGTGAATATGTGAAACTGACTAGTCTTACAAATATTGTACTTGACTGGTTCAGGGAAACTTAGTTTTTACAGCAATGGTTATTATAGATATTTCATCTTCTGGATGTATGTAAATGTTGTTACAATTCATTTAAAATCATCTTCCTCAACATATTCCTTATTTGGAATAATTGATAACCAAAACTGACATAAAACTGTATGAGCTAAATAAAATCCCATACATGCACATAATTTTGGACTGTTTTGAAAACAGGTTGAAATTCACAAAACCTTAATATCTTCTCATCTATGCTAGATAATAAAAAAAAAAGTTAAGCTGTTAATGAATTTTTACACATTCTCTAGTAATTTTAACTTTGTAAATGTATTATTTAATCAAGTAAACAATATAAATAGTGGTGACCTGGCGGTCTAGGGGTAAGGTGTCAGACTTCTATGCTGGCGGCCGGGGGTCAATCCTAGGTCCCGGCAAAGATTTATCTGATTACCAAATCCTTCCTTCACTTCTGACAAGACAACTTGTGAATGTGTGGAATGTCAGGCCTCCACCGTGGTTCGGATTCCACGTTAAACTTTAGGTCCTCCATTTCATCTCACAACCACCCTACAGTAGTGTAAGTGCGTATAACCCGAATGGGTAGTAAGACGCGGTGCTATTAATAATAATAATAATATAAATAGCCGTAATACATGAAAAGGCAGTTCTAGAAAAACTAATGAAAATTATCACTAAGTTTAATTGACTTTGTTCAGAGGCATTTTAAAAGACCACATTTTACTGTTGATATAGTTACTATCACATGAACTTAATTATAGCCCTTATTACTTGGAAAATTCTCATAAACACACATTGTTTAGCTTATTTACTGTAAATTAAATTTTAATATAAAATCTTTAACTATGGACTTTCACTACAAACATTTGACTATAATATTAACTATGTACTACATGGGAAGTCATCAAAAGTATACATTTTAATGTTAATTGATAGCAAATAAACTTTGATGTTAAAATGTTTGAATCTTACAAATTCTACAAACTGCAATAATCATTCTCAAATTTAAAATACAATTATCATAAACATACCCTTATCATATTCAACACATTTTGGGTTATTCCTCAGCATTCTTCCTATTGTATAGTTTTTCAGAAGGTAAATTATTTAGTTCCAGATCTATTGTTTAAATTAGTATTTAGCTTAGTACTAATATGACTTGAAGGTATGGAAGGAGAAGGAAGAGGAAGTACAGGAACATCTACAAGAAAGTAATGTTGAAGTAAAATGTGTGGAATGAAATTTAACATAGCAAAGTGTGAAGTGATGGTAATGACACCGAGGAAGAGAGTAAGGCCTAATAAAGCTATAAGGTTGGATGGAGTAGAACTGAGAAAAGTACAAAACGTAAAATATCTTTGAAGCGGGATTGAGGAGAGAGGTAGAAGTAGAGAGGATTTAATGAGAAGAGGACATCAGTGAGAGTTGTTCTATAAGTGCGTAATAGACCTGCTATGGAGAAGAGAAGTCCCCTTGAAGTGTGAGGAAGCATTAAAATTGGTAATTGGTTATTAGGGAAAATATTGCCGTGTTTGAAATATTACTAGGCTTAATAATTTATTGAATAGAAAATATTTCTTTGAACAAATTTTATTATTTATTAACACACATATCAAGATTTTGGTAAAACTCTCATACAAACTTTGGCCTACTGGACTGTGTGTGAATACTATTTGATTGAAACATGGTCCTATGGTAAATTAAGCACAAGAAAAACTAAACAAAGCATAAATTAATCAAGCTAAGTTGTTTCCCAGGCTTTCATCAGAGCTCTGCTTGGAAATAAGGTTTTGGCCCTGGAACTGATAAATTTTTATCCTTAAGTTAGGTTGCATAGCTAATAATGAATAGTGCATATGTGCATAATAGGATGTCCCTTATTTATTGACTTTTAAATTTTTAAATACATACCTGTTAGAATTGTTCTTAGGGACATATATTTATCAAATTTAAACAATTTTAAATGCATACCTGTTAGAATTGTTCCCAGGGATATAAAACTTTCTCAACTATCAACCTGTGTTGACTTGACCTTGATTGGTGCCGTGAACATGCCTCTCCTCCCCCCTCCCCCTTTGTAGCGCTCAGTATAGTAGGAAAAGCTTATCAGTTTGTTGTATCCAGCGGTGTTAGACGGATGTATTTCATTATATTGTGTTCTCAATATGTCTCACAATTTGTCTAGTTGTGATGAAGAGGTGTTTTTAGTGGAGAAGATAAACCACCAAATATCTGGATCTAGATTATTAATCTAGATAGATCAAATCATCAAGTGTTGGCTGTATTGTTTTTTAACAGACGAGAAGTTAAACTTGTCGTTAGTGAAAGTGCAAATCTAGTTGTTAGGGAATGTGTAATATTTTGGGAAAAACCAGAATACTGGCAAGATCCCTTACAAATTGTACATAAAAACTAATGGACCTATATTCTGAATGGGTGAAATGCAAAATAAATAAATAAGTGTTGTGAAGAATTTAAAAACATTCTGGACAACCTCTTGGATATTGCCTACGCAAATGCTTTTCAAATGACTAAACTATAAGAAGATAATATCTTTTTATTGCGACAAAGGGAATCCGGATGAACTGGCTGCCTTGCAGATATGGATTAAGAAAAATTATATACTGTTAGACCCCCTCTGTTACCTTATAGTAATAGGCCACCAAAATAATACTACAAGGATGGGAGGGAGTAAGCTAACATACATAATAATAGAAAGAAGTAATAGCAAAGTTTAAAAGTAATAATAATGGTTTATTGAAAAACATGACAACAATGACTCAAGTGGCCTTAAGGGTCATCTTGTAGCTGTAGTTGTAAAACATTGTACAATAGGTAGTTTCCACGAGAAACCATAGTTGGTTTTAATTTGATTGAGAGAGAGAGTTAATTATTTTGATGTGTGCATGGATAGACATAGTAGACATAAGTAGATCCTACCTGCTGCTGAAGATCCGGTGGAGCAGTAACCCAAATAGGCCTACCTGGGGTTGTGGTGGATGATCTTGATGGATTCTGATCAGACGCACAGTGAGAAGTTATGATGAGAATGAGGTTATTTCATTTAAGTGTGCAAACCATGAGAAGAAACTGAGAGGTTGAGCCGCGGTGGTAACGCACGTCCACCTTTGAGGAAAACACTTAGCGAACTAAAAAGGGAAACACGCTTAAAACCACGAGAGAGAACTTGTACCACCCTTACAAAACATAATTAATGAAAGAAAGAGCGGTAGACAGAAAAATGTGATAATTATATAAATTAATAATGAATGAATCTAAGAAACATTTAATTAAGTAAACAATAATGAAATGTATAATAAATAATAAAATATAAAGAAATAAATACTAAATAATAGTATAACAGACAGAGTCGAATAGATCATATTTACTTTAGTTACATAAAACAAATAATCATAATTACACATAGTTATGAATCACGAATAGCATTATGAGCTCCAACATTTAAGAAAGTGTCTGTGCTTCAAAAGACAAAAATAGACACAGATTACTAGAAACACTTATGTTACAACAAACATTACATTCAAACAAATGTGAGAATTTGGCTTCAGACCGCAAGTCGAATCTCTCGCGGGACTACTAGAAACCACATCAAAGTCTTTTAGAAAGTCGCGGCATAAATTTACGTTACATAAATATCTTAGCAAACAAAGGAAATAATTTAAATGATTTTAAATTAAATTTAAATGATCCTCAACTAACTTGTGCACGAACACCAATAATTAAATATTTGCAAGTGAAATAAGAAGCAAGCGCCTGAGGGGCGACACCAAAATAATAGACTTTGAAAGAAAAATATTTCTACAGTATTACTCCTATTTAAACCAAAAAATCACAAGTTTAATTCTGACATAAAAAATTTAGAATCCTAATTTAAATGAGCTAAGTTTAAATAATAATAATGAAGATTTACATAATTTTACAACTTTCCTGAAGAGTCCAATAGCAGGAAAGATCGTCTCCAGACGATATCGGATGTTAACAGTCTACACACGTATCAAAGGTCCATCCATGGCGGCGCCGAACCAGATAGTTTATCCAAGATGGCGTTGAAACGAATAATGGTTGTTCATCCTCGATGGTGTTGAATCCACGTGTGATCCACCCATAGTGGTGCTAAGTCTAATAGCCCACCGGCCTCGGTGGTGTAGAAACCAATAGTTGTCGTTGCCTTGTGTGCCACCATATTTATAGCGTCTTGTTGCCAAGCGAAACAATAGAGGGGGAAGGGGGCGGGGGCGTAGAAGCTAGTCAGTGACGTCATGTTGCAGGACAGCTACACTCAATAGATCACTTAGGCCGTTTCTCTTCCCGCTCTCTTATTGGCCATCACGTCTCCAACAAGATCACCCCAGGTTTGTTGTTAGTGATATTTTTAACTGGAGGTGCCGATGACGCAGTTGGGCAGGTGATGGTTTGATGGTTGGTACCACTCTTCGCCAGAGGGCAGGTAAGTCCACACCCAGTCTTTAATGCTATCTCGGTAGTAATCCTCCATTATATACTTGAGACCAGGCCGACCGGAACATCAGCTGTTGAGACACCATGGCAGTTTTGCCCCACTCGTCGATTTGGGATGTTTTGAAGTTAGGCTAGGTTTGAAGGCTGTGCTAGCCAGAAGATTCAGAGAGTTAGTACTTGAACAGTTTATATTGAAGAGAATAGATAGTGAATTAAAATGTTTGTGTTTAGCTCGGAACTACATACAACTAGAATAGAGAAGAGTTCTATTCTAGGCGATATAAGTTAATGTCAACGTTCTTTGGAGTGGGTAGTATGAATCGAAAGAGAATTTGTGCTTGTAGGTTAGCATGAGGTGGGGTGGGGTTGCTTTATTGTAATGTACTAAACTAGTACTGTTACAATAAAAGGAAGAAAGCGCAATACAAATGAAAATTAGAGAAGAAAAGTGAACCAGTTACCAGAATGCAATATCAATCTCTTTGGTTTCATACCCTATGTCATCATCTGAAGAATCTATTTCCAGGTCAGATACAGACAATGTATTTGTTTGCCCAAATCCTTCGATGACACATCAAGACAGACCATAAGAACTACTATAGATATTACACCAAAACTGGTAGCTGCATTAGACAGATCCCAATAAGTTTATGAGATGCTGTTTATGTCCTTCAGGTGGCAGCAGAGGCGCTTGGTCATGACATTGATGAGCTTGCTATTAATCAGTCCATCATCCATCGATCCCGAGGAAAAATAAGAAAGGAATGTGCTGAATTAATAAAATCTGCGCTTCATGAATATGCTCCTACTTTTGTGACAGTTCATTTGGATGGTAAACTCCTACCTTCTCAAAATGTTATAGGTCAAAAGAAGAAAGACTACCAATAGTTGTTACAAACGCAAACAACGAACAACTAATTGGTGTTCCAAAATTACTCAATTCTTCTGGTAAGGAACAGGCACAAGCAGTTACAAGATTGGGCACTAAATTTAAAGTGCAAATCATGTGTTGTAATACAACTGCTTCAAACACGGGTCACATCAAAGGTGCCTGGTGCTTATTGAGCAAAAACTAGAAACAGAAATATTGTTTTTCCTTTGCCGACATCACATCTACAAATTAGTTTTATGTAGTGTGGTTGAAAGTAGAATACCTCATGTCACATGCAGCCCAAATATTCGTTTTTTCAAATAACTAAGAGAAAGCTGGAAAAATTTAAATATTGATTATTTTCAGAATGACTAAGAATTTATACAAAGGAGTTTTAATGAGACTGTATTACAGGTTATATTGGAGTTTCTTTAAAAGGAACGGCAGAAACGAATATCAAGAAGTGACTACCGTGCACTTATAGCATTATCTGTAATGTTTCTGGGAGGCGATTGAAGAGGAAAATGAGAATCTACCTTCCTGGTGTGATGCATCATGCTCTGTGGATGGAAAGAGCATTTTATTCATTAAAAATGTTTTTGCTGAGATTTCAACTTAACCTATGTCTTGAAGATCATATATATGTTATATATGTATATATATGCTATATACATATATATGTTATATATGTATATATATGCTATATATGTATATATATGTTTATTCATTGTGAAAGTGTATCTTAACCCTTTCGGGACTGGTGTCGCGTATACACAACTCCACCAAATAACCTGTCAAACCTAATGTTGTGTAAACGTGTAATCAAGTTTTACCGGTGGAGTACTATCGTCGTGCAAGTGTGACAAATATGATTCTTTCACAAACATCTGCTGCATTATTTTGGCTTTAGAATGAACTTTTAACATTATAGATATATTGAAATGCACAGAAAACACAGACTACTAATGAACTCACAAATTAACCAAAAAACAAAACAACAAAAAGTAGCCCCACTATGTGAAAATGAACCTACAATATTTGATAGTGTAACCGGGTCTGACAGTGAATTCAATCCTATCATTCACCGTTTTGGTGATTCTAATTCTGGCATATAACCTAATATTTTTACCAATGAAACTGATTTTGCAGGTTATTTTAATTCACTTACACCTGAATTTGTTGTGGTTGAAATTAATAGATATTATGAACAAGTTTCTACCTCAATTTTTCTTTCACCAGGTTCAAATTTTAAATAATGTAAACCAATGGATGTAAATGAGATTATTATATTTATAATTAACCATGCTTATCATATGGCCAAAATGGAAAAAAAACAAACAATAAAAAGTACAAACAGACAGACTGACTTTTGTACACACCCATAATTTATGAAACCATGGTTATATCCTTTGTATACTTCTGTGTATGAATTCTGGTTTTTAGAACTCTAGTACTGAAAAGGTTAAATCATGGCTTAAGTGTAAATCAGCAGTAAAATCCCCGGGTACCCGTCATTTGGCCTAAAAGGCATTTGGCCTAAAGTGTAGGCTAAACGCCTTTAGGCCAAATGCCTTTTAGGCCAAATGCCTTTTAGGCCAAATGCCCTTTAGGCCAAATGCCCTTTAGGCCAAATGCCTTTAGGCCAAACGACTTTAGGCCAAACGCCTTTTAGGCCAAACGCCTTTTAGGCCAAACGACTTTTTGTAAAGTTAATTTTTAGACCATTTATTAAAATATGTTTTGCTGTCTCCGGAAACATTCGTTAAGATTTGTAGTGATGCTAATAGATGGCGAGGTGTGTAGTGTTTAGTTAAATAGTATATACTACCGTTTCAAAATATATAAGTCTTTTCTAAATTTACTACTTCCCAAGGTATAGCAGCACGTCCATTAACCTGTAGTACCACTTTTGTATGTTGAACTTTTTACATTGCCAAGGTTTTGTTCTAATTTTTGACAAGCCATCTTGTTAATGTGGGGAGTGCCAGGCCACCACCGTGGTTCGGATTCCACGTTAAACTGTAGGTCCTTCATTTCATCTCACAATCACCCTACCATTACACATTAGCGTAAGTGCGTATAACCCGAACGGGTAGTAAGACGTGGTGCTAATAATAATAATTTTTGTACCGTTTTGTACCAGAAATAAAAAGTTTTGTACCCGTACCGTTTTTTATTAATTAGCACATACATGCGGTCACACCATTTTAATATTTTTTTTTTTATTTTGAATTTTTAATATATTTTTTTAAGTGCCAAAGTATATTTTATCAGTCTTTCTAAGTATATTTGTTTATTAATTTTGCTAAATGAATTAATCAATCATTCATTTTTTAATAATCATATTAACTTACTCGAGTTTGCCCACGGCTTCGCTCACATTTAAGTTGGGTAAATTATCTTATTTTTAGCAAATCATCTAAACCAGGTTTTCTCAAACTCTATACTCTTGAGCCTTATATGAACATAAAATTAATTGTTAAGACTCTTATTCTTAGAATAAAATAACTTTTTTATGTTAAAATACAAAAATGAGACATTTATTATTTAATTGATTTAATTATTTTCTGATAAGAGCTTTGTAGAAGTTTATAAAAATAGTAAGGTTTTGTAAGATATTAATTAATTTTATTGCTTCATAGGCCAAACAGAATATTAATTTTTTAGTCAATCATAATTTAGGCAAGTCGAAAGAAGTGAGAAATTGGTTCACACCTCATCTGAAATCCCTTCGCGCCTCGCAGTTTGAGAAACCCTGATCTAAACTACCAAAAATACAATTTCAGACACGTATGAGGCGAAAACTTTATATATTGATGAAGCCACAAATTAACTACTACCTATAAGAAGTAAAATCTATTTTATATATATATATATATAATCTATTTTATATATATAAGCAGTCTTTGCATCAATATTTGCTCGCTTAGGCAGAGATATTGTTGAAATGAACACCAAAAGAAATAGTTTAAATTTACTAACTAAACATGAATTAATTTGAAAGAATCACTCTAGTACTAAGCACCTCAGCTTATCAAATAAATTGTTCTGTTAGTAATTGTTTCTATTGGTTTTTGAAAATTTTCCCTTCTCCTCCCCAATCATAATTTCTCTAACTCCCATTTAAACACATAGTTTTAAGAATACTTTCTTTATCTATAGTTGTTCTTCTACCTGCCAGCCAAATTTCGATTTTAAACTATAGATAAAAGGTTTTTTATAACTCCCCCCGCCCCTCCCTTGATTTCATGGAGTTACATTTTAAAATGCTCAGACTTGTTAGTTATTTGGAGTGGTGCATTTACAGGCATGCCAAAATACAATTTTTAACGACACTGCACTGAGATGTAGTAGTTTCTATTAATTTTGTAGATTTTGGATTCCTTATTCCCAACCTACTTTGAGAAATTTAGAGTCTAACGTTATTTTGGCTATCTGGGATTTGATTTATCTTTATTTATCTGTTAAAATTTTATTTTTTTCCTAATCTCAAAAAGTTTTTTTCTCTATTATACTCCATCACCACTATTTCTCAGAATGCAATTTTAAATAATAATAATAATAATAATAATAATTATTATTATTATGTAAATGTCTATTTGTATTGTTTCCCGTACCTAATTAATACATTTAAATTCTTTACAATACAGAGAAGTAATTAAATATATTAGTTTTTGAAAATGTTGACCTCCAAGCTCCCCTTCCTCCTTCAATTACTCAACTCACCGAGAAATTTCAAATTTTAAGGTTTATTTGGTCATCTTGATGGGTCCTTCCTTATACTAAGGCTACTAGAGTTGTAGGGAAGGCTCGTTCACTTTACCGGCCAGCATTCAGCTCTACCTTAACACGCAGCGCTGCTGTAACGTCTGCTCGTGAACTAGCCAAGCTTGCTTCTGTTCAGATCATGTGACTGTGTAGTGCAGCACTTTTTTTAAATTATTATTCAGCACCACGTCTTACTACCCGTTCGGGTTATACGCCTAAGTACTAATTACGCTAATGGATTAGGAATTGGGAAGGTTGAATTAGTGGAAGTGAACCCGCATTTGCGTGGAGGGAGAGTGGAAAACCATTGAGGAAAAACCACCCTCAGTTCACCTGACCGAGATTCAAACCTCGATCTCCCCATCCTCAGCAGTTGAGCTCAACACGACTAGCGCGTTAGCTATCTACGCCACCGAGGCGGGTGCGCTCGTTACTAACTTCTTATTTATGTCAAGTATGCTTCCAAAGTCAATGTGAATAGTAAATGTTTGTATGTTTATTGTAAGCTTTCTTATTATTTATGCGTGAAGGGTTACGAAAAGTGTCATACCGATACTAAGAAAATGCCGGGTAAGCGTTGTATTGTTGCTGTATGCAATAAAAGTAATCTAAGAGATATGGTGTTATACACCATGACTTCCCTAAAGATTCTGATGTCAGATGAAGATGTATTCCTTCTGAACGAGATGGAAAATCATGATTCATATTTTATTTGCTCAAAACATTTTTTCACCTAATGAATATGAACAAGACCTTCAGCCCTAACTGCTGTAATTTCCTTAAGAGGATATTATCTGAAAGCTCAATGCCAGGTCTGAAGTTGCGCAGCCCGTGCGTGTGCGAGGGAGGTGGAGCTTAGATGAATACGTCAGAGACAAGTCATCCAGTATAGAGAGGAAATACTCGGTGAACTGACAATCGCCTAGTCCTCTTTTACTCTGTCATTCTTTCTTCAAGAGACAACACTCTCGAGCACACAGAAGGGATGTGTAATTATCTTGGGGAGGACAGCAGTTTAAAGAAAGAAAAGAATAGTAAAACGGCATTGTACTCTTCGTTTGCTCTTTCGGGTTCTTACAGGCGCTGGACTGGTTGTCTTTGTTTAACCAAAGGTCTCGGCCCAAGCGTGGTCCTTTTTCTACCACCTAAGTAAAGTTGCCATTTTGTAGTTCATAAACGAACATATCTATTTTCAGAAAATAAAAATACTATATTTTATACCATTCACTAATCCATCTAGTAAAAGTAATATAACCTAGAGAAAAAAATGATTGAGACTTTATTTTGATGAAAGTGTTAGAATCTACATTAGGCCCCTATGCCCCCGTGTAACGATGCACCATCTATTTAACGTCACAAGTCTTGTTTCAATCGTGCGGGAAAACCAATAATTTTATGGCCGTTGTAGTAATAGTAAAAACGCTTTTAAAGTCTGAAATTGACATGTTTTACACGAAGTAAAAAAAAAAAATTAAAATTGTAAAACCTCTTAAAAAACTTTCAGCAAAACATGAAACAGTCGACTAATGATTTTTTAAAAATATATTTTGAGTTAACAAGGGTTAATTATGTTAGATTACAAAAATCGTTCAAATTTAATTATATAAATAAATATATATATTGGTTAGAAGGCCCCTTTCCCTAGACACGTTGTGGCATTTTGAAGTGGTAGAGCATATGTCACGACTTCAGATCCGCATGATCTCGAGTGATTTTAGACAGTTGAATTGGTAGGTAACGTTGAAAACTGTACTCTAGACTAGGACAATGCCACCACATCTCGTCCAAACACTAATTTATAGTACATGTACAAAGTGTATTCAATTTTACATTCATATAATAGCAAAAACAATTTTAGTTTCCTAGATTAAAAGGCTAGACAATGTTAAATATTTTTAAATATATTTTCCCATGACATAGTAATTTATTACAAAGGATAACGCTTTTTTTTTTTAAATCTGGAACAGTCTTCAAGTCTTCATTAAATCTTGTATTCATTGGTAATCAAGTTAAGATTTGAATTTCAGTCAAATTTATTTTAGGGAAGTTGTACACTTTAGAACAGCCGGTAGGTAACGCGTGTGCCTACTGACCTAGGGATCACGGGTTCTAATCCAGGCATGATTGAAAGTATATCATTGGTTAGTTATTATCGGCTGGAGAACTGGGTGATGTTTTTGCTCTAGACTTAGTTTAGTTTGTAGAAAAATCAGTGTGTTCATAAAATGTACGATAAAAAATCTTCAAATAAAAAATACTGTGGTCTTAATTTATAAAATAAATTTTTTCCATATTTTCATTCAATTGCTAGTGCACCTTCACTTTAAACCCTTCTCACCCTTACTCTATTATAGATATGATTTAAATTAGTGAAAGATGCTGATATCGCAAAAAAAATACGATAGGCCCAGCTTTGCTGAGCACCATTGAATTACACTACTGATAACAGTCAGGAATGTAAACTGATGTAGGCTTTTTCTTAAAAAAGCAAAGGTGATCTCTTTTAGCTAGAATATTAGTGTTGTGTTGTGTTCTTTATTTTAGTGAAATCATACATTCTGTTTGGGTTGTTTGTTTTATTTTATTTGTTTATCATCACACCTTACTACCCTTTAGGTATACATGCATGTGAAACGTCCTAATGGGGTGGAGGCTCAAACTACAAGAAAGGTACATACAAAAAAGGGGGGACATCAGGAGTGAATGCAAGGAGTTCTGTCTTTTCAAGGTTTAAAGACAACATTCAAATCATCAGATCTCGCAACTCCCACCTGTCGCAGAGTAAAACATATGGATAGTCCATCTCAAGAGAAGGTAAAGAATATATACTGCCCCTCATGTTCACCATATTAGAAAACTTACTTAAATATACTCTCGTATACCTAGGGTATGGTGGGTGAATCTTATATTATAAATCACGTCAAGAAGATATTTGTAGAATATAGAATATCAAATTTATTTAAAAGGATTAAATATTGAACATCAAATATAGTTGTAATATATATAATTGTATAATATTTATGTTTTCACCAAAACGTCGTAAAAATGTTATAGTATTATCAGTAGATTTTAGAAAGTTCATAACAAACAAATAATCATTTACTCTACTTTAGCGTTACAAAACTTTTATAGGCTTGTTTGTGATGATTAAGATACGTTACAAGAGAAAACTTACAATAATATGGTTTATATCTTAACAGTTAAATACCAAAGCGTATTTACACTTAATAACCTCCTTGAACAAAACATAAGAAAAATACCCTAAATTGGTATCCACAAATTTACTCCGAATAATTTATAACAATAAATAGTCACGAGTCAATAGCAAAGGTACAAAAGTTTTAATTCTAAGTTCAACCAACTCAATGTTCCCGCGAACATGCATTTAAATATTTCTCACAGAAATATCGAGTTAAAAAAAACAAACATTCTATATTGATGAAAGAAAATCGATATCTCTCAAAAGTTAATAATCGATTATTATCCAGCAAGGATTACGACTCGATTCGCATTGTGATACCAACGAGGTCACATTAAATTTACTACAATGCTCCATATTTTGAGATAAATTGAAATGACGTCAAAACTGAATTTAGAAAAATTAATATTAATACAAAGCTAAGTTAGAGTTGCCAGAAAATAATTTAGATCTTACATTATAATACGAATGAAGCCGGAGCTTCTCCTATTCCTAGTACGGTTAAGGCCCAATTGTGTCGATAGTAGGCTCAGATGCCCGTATAAATACAATCTGCCACAGAGGGGGAAAAGAAGGGAGACATTGGGGGGGAAAACATTTAGGATCGCCAGGGAACATATTGCGCATGCCTAAAACGAACTTCGGGGAAGTTCGTGGCCGGTCGGGAATCTTCACGATGTGGATATCCGCATTGCGTCAGTCAGTCCACTTTACGGGCGTCGCCGATTTGCGTCCCATTCTTCAAGTTAATATTAGATTTGGGCATAGTAGCTCCACCGTTCACATCTGATAGAAGGCTGCGAACCGCCACCACAATCTTTTCCACATCAGGTCTGCATCACCAAGCCACTTCTCTCGCGGCATGCGCACGGGATAAAGGGAAGGGGAGGGAGACGACATAGAAAACCGGACTCCTCTGGGCTGCACACACAAAAAAAACAGAAGCAGTAAACAGAATTAAATGTTCTCATCCCTACTTAATTAGGGCCCTTATCCAATGTTCAAAAATTTTTTATATATATTATTATTTTTTTTCTCTCGCTCTCATACGAGGAAAAAAGGATTAGACTAGTTATCACATGGTGCAGTTCGTAGTTTCAATGGCCGCCTGGTAGCACAGAATCAGCCAGTCATTAGCCTCTCGGTGCACTATTCCACTAGTTTTGCACTTGTCACTACTACGAGGATGTATCTTGATTAGGTATACACATGTCCGGCACATAATAAAAAATGTACATATATTTATATCATTCAAAATACTTGCCCTGGGCCCAGGAGTAGCAAAGAATAAACAATCCCTAACCTACCATTTACTTGCTAACGTTATAAATATATCTAAGTACATATATATATGTATATATATATTAGTTATCACAATATCCTAAACTCACATAAAAAATTTAAAAAAGGTCCACACCATATCCCTAGGGACAATTGGGCTCAAACCTTAGGGTGGGAAGATAAAACTTTTTTAAATGGCTAACATGAGCTCGCCTAGAAATGGATACATCCTTCACATTCTTGAGATGGACGGTCACGGGGGTCAGAAACTTGTCAACCGTCCATGGACCACTCCACCTCTGGCACAACTTCGCTGATCTCTTCTCCGCCGAGGAGCTCAAAGGGAATTCCCTACATAAAACGCTATCCCCCACACAGAAGGGAACGGGGAGTCTCCCCTTATTATAAGCAGTAGCCACCCTTCTTTGAGCCCTTTTAAGGTGATCCAGGGCACGTTGACATCTATCCTTATGGGAGGAGTCATCATAATTCTCTAATAATGGGTCTATGTTCCAAATGGCTAATAGGGGGTGATTCAACTCTCTACCCAGAAAGATGGAAGCAGGAGAACAGCCAATAGAATTGTGGAAAGCAGAATTGAAAGCTAAATTCAAAAAATCCAAGTCTTGATCCCACGCATTCTGCGTCTCACTGTGGTAAATAGTAAGAGCTATGACTAAGTTGCGGTTGAATCTTTCCACCTGGTTGGGTCCGGGGTGGTAGGGGCTAGTGGTCACATGTTTGATTCCCCAACCGAAACACATATTTTTGAAACAGCTAGATCGAAACAAGGACCATTATCACTGACCACAACACGTGGTGCTCCAAATAATGCCCACACTCGTCTGCAGAGGGCGTTGACAGTAGTGGTAGCCTTCATATTGCGCAACGGGATCAGAACCACGAACTTGGAAAAGGCATCTACCAAAATAAGGATACACGAATTACCTAAAGTGGAACGGGTGATTGGCCCAATATAATCGATGAAGACCTTGTCCCAGGGACGTTGGGCAACATCGGCCGAATGGAGCCCAACTCTGGAATTTTGGCGGGTTTAGCCTTTTGGCAGCTCTCACAATGGCTAACCCACTCCTTCACATCGTTATACAAACCGGGCCAGAAGAATTCCTTAGTAATTTTCCTAAAGGTTTTTAAAACTCCAAGATGGCCACCATATGCAGAATCATGAAAATATTTCAGCAACATAGATCGCACCGCCCTTGGCACAACCACTTTCCTGCACTTCCCTTTCGAATTCGTCACAACTAATAGCCCCTTGAATATTGCATATGACCCTATTTTCTCCCCTCTAGATATCCTGTCTCTTAAGTCTACACACCACGGATCGTTATTTTGGTGGTTCCCAATCGACGTAAAAGATTCAGGAATGGACTGAATAACACAGGAAGCAGGAGCTACCTCGAGAGAACCAATAGGAGAGTTATCTTCCGCCATGCGGGACAAGGCATCTGCCACAACGTTATGTTTCCCGGAAATGTGGTGGGTGGAGAACTTGAAACTGGATAGTCTCCAAACCCATCTCCCTATTTTCCCTAGCTGCTTGGGGTGACCCCACATCCACGCAAGAGCCTGGTTATCGGTGTAGAGCTCGAATTCTCGTTGCTCTAGGTAGTCGGCGAAACGCTCAACGCCTGTGACACAGGCGAGACATTCCTTTTCATAGGCGCTGTATCGCCTCTCGGCATCGGTGAGAGTTCGACTAGCAAAGGCTACCGGCCGGACTCCCTCCGATGACCTCTGAGACAACACAGCCCCCAGAGCCACAGACGAAGCATCAACATGAAGGAGAAATGGAGTAGAAAAATCGGGCATCCTTAGTACCTCGGGGGAGATAAGCTTTTCTTTCAATAGGTTAAAAGCCTGAGCCTGCTCCTCACCCCAACAAAAGGTGACACCTTTCCTCTTTAGAGCATTGAGCGGAGCGGTAATCTCTGAAAAGGCTGGGACAAATCTGGCGTAAT
This sequence comes from Timema cristinae, assembly GCA_039000515.1. Lineage (NCBI taxonomy): Eukaryota > Metazoa > Arthropoda > Insecta > Phasmatodea > Timematidae > Timema > Timema cristinae. The sequence goes on along the minus strand of JBCFYV010001228.1, from coordinate 23,919 downwards.
AGGCACACATGCCAACAAAACGCATCACGCCCTTGAGATTTGAGGGGGGAGGGTAATTAATGATGGGGCTGATTCGCTCGGGATCTATAAGGAGGTTTCCCTCAGAAATAACATACCCCAGGTATTTGATGGAGGGTTTTGCCCAAGTAACCTTATCGGGATTTACGGTCAGGCCTGCTCGCCTTAATCGAGTCAACACTTCCTCTAAATGCACTAAATGATCCTCAAGCGAATTGCTATATACACATATGTCATCCAAGTAGTTAAATACATAATCGTATTTTATGTCAGACAACACGTGGTCCAGTACGCGACTTAAGGCTTGTCCGCCTATACTACAGCCAAGGGGGACACGGTTAAATTCGTATTGTCTCCACGGAGTGACAAAAGCAGTAAACCTTTTTGAAGACTCTGTCAAGGCGCATTGCAAAAAGCTTGCGTTGAGATCAATCAGGCTAAATACACGAGCTCTACCAAGATGCTGAAAGGCTGATTCTACGCTAGGCATTGGGTATGGGTCAAACTGGATCTTTTTGTTGACTTTCCTATAATCGACGATAAGTCTGAAGCCTTCCCCTTTTTTGGGTATGATAAATGCAGGACTTGCATACGGTGAGTTCGAGGGGCGGATGACCCCTTTTGATTCTAAATCATTGATCAACTCCCGAAAAACCTTCATCTTGGGCGGAGCACATGAGTACGGACCTGATCTAATGGGAATGTTGTCACTCATTACGATTTCATAAGGCAGGACGTTACAACTACCTAACCTGGTAGTAATGACGTCTGAAAACTTAGATAGCAGACCCCTAATGGCTATTTTACCATCATCAAACAAACATAAACTATGAAAAATATGATTAGTATAAAACGGGATTTTAACCCTGGGCGAAAACCCAAAACTTAACTCCTTCCTAGCCAGGTCAATGACAGCACCAGTTCCCCACAGGAAGTCATTACCTAAGATTAAGTTGTAGGGTAATGATGGAACACAATACAAGTCCCTCTTCCAAGAAAACCCCTTTATTTTTATGGAAAGACTCACTTTCTCACTAACCTTAAGGAGGTTGCCATTGCCTAAGACAAAGGCCTTAACACCGACTTTCCCCACCAGTATCTTCCCAACATTATTTAAACTATTCAAAAAATCAACACTAATAAACGAAGCACTTGAACCAGTGTCAAGTAAGGCAGAGCCAGGCACGGATCTAATTGAGAATCCAACAACAGGGAAAGGGGGATAGAAGATTTGGAAACTTCACGCGCGGCGGCCCCCTTACTACCACCACGCGTCACACGTTTCCCGAGGGGCACTCCCACTGAAGGTGCCCTAATTGACGGCAACGATAACATCGGACGTGGGTTAAATCAGAAGATCTCCTTGACCTATTCCCGCCTCTTTGCCTAGTAGTGGGACTAGAACCCACGTTCATAATAGGCCTGGTAATAGTCGCAAGTTGGGGGGTCTTTCCTGTCTGAAGTTACGGGGTACCTGCACGGGAAATTCATACAAATATTCCCTCTCGGCCAAAAGTGAACCCTCTATACTGGACGCCAACGAGTAAAGCTCGGAAACAGTAGTAGGCCTATAAGAAAATATGAAATGTCTCCTTGTCAAAGGGGACACATTTTCAAGGATAATATCCACTATGTCATTCTCAGGTACATTAATACCCAACACTTCAATCGCCTCAGAGATAGCCAAGATAAATAATCGAAAGGGTTCCTGAGGAAACTGAAAACGGCGAACGTTTTGCTTATACAGGGAGTCCTTATCTCTTTTAGACACTAGAGATTCTAATATGCGACTTTTCACCCTAGTCCAGGGAAGACCTAGCTGAATACACTCAGTGATTAAGTGTGCCAGAAATCCTGACGTCTTGCCAATACATAAGGTTAATAACTCTAAGTCCCCTACGAGTCTGAGTTTCCAAACTCTATGAACCTCTACCAAAAAGTTAAATAATTCCGGGGGTGATAACCCATCGCACACCGGCCAAAGTCTAACGCGCTCGCTAGCGACCTTACTTTGTGTTTTGGAGAGAGTACTAGAAATATGTGGACTAGTGGCGGGGACAACGGGAGGAATTGGGAGTCCACTAAGCCCCTCTATCACTACAGGCTCAAGTTTGTGCTGATCCCCATCCTCACAAGAAGGCTGGCTAACGTTATAAACAGTGTCCTTATTATTAGGGTCGCTGGACTTACAAATATTCTCGGACAGCAAGGACCGCAAAACAGCAACTGTTGCCTCGGGGGGAATGGGATTTTCCTCGCCTTGAGCTCCTCACGCAGATCGGAGCCGCTGAGCAGGTAGATTTCAGACCGCGAGCTGATCGTGCTTCCAGAGGCAGAGTCCATGGCAGTCGTGTGATTCATGAAACAGAATTACAAAAAATTAGTTAAACAGAACACGCAAGATGCAATCACTCTGAGCGCAGAGTAGCGCAGATTTTGAAACGTCCTAATGGGGTAAAGGCTCAAACTACAAGAAAGGTACATACAAAAAAGGGGGACATCAGGAGTGAATGCAAGGAGTTCTGTCTTTTCAAGGTTTAAAGACAACATTCAAATCATCAGATCTCGCAACTCCCACCTGTCGCAGAGTAAAACATATGGATAGTCCATCTCAAGAGAAGGTAAAGAATATATACTGCCCCTCATGTTCACCATATTAGAAAACTTACTTAAATATACTCTCGTATACCTAGGGTATGGTGGGTGAATCTTATATTATAAATCACGTCAAGAAGATATTTGTAGAATATAGAATATCAAATTTATTTAAAAGGATTAAATATTGAACATCAAATATAGTTGTAATATATATAATTGTATAATATTTATGTTTTCACCAAAACGTCGTAAAAATGTTATAGTATTATCAGTAGATTTTAGAAAGTTCATAACAAACAAATAATCATTTACTCTACTTTAGCGTTACAAAACTTTTATAGGCTTGTTTGTGATGATTAAGATACGTTACAAGAGAAAACTTACAATAATATGGTTTATATCTTAACAGTTAAATACCAAAGCGTATTTACACTTAATAACCTCCTTGAACAAAACATAAGAAAAATACCCTAAATTGGTATCCACAAATTTACTCCGAATAATTTATAACAATAAATAGTCACGAGTCAATAGCAAAGGTACAAAAGTTTTAATTCTAAGTTCAACCAACTCAATGTTCCCGCGAACATGCATTTAAATATTTCTCACAGAAATATCGAGTTAAAAAAAACAAACATTCTATATTGATGAAAGAAAATCGATATCTCTCAAAAGTTAATAATCGATTATTATCCAGCAAGGATTACGACTCGATTCGCATTGTGATACCAACGAGGTCACATTAAATTTACTACAATGCTCCATATTTTGAGATAAATTGAAATGACGTCAAAACTGAATTTAGAAAAATTAATATTAATACAAAGCTAAGTTAGAGTTGCCAGAAAATAATTTAGATCTTACATTATAATACGAATGAAGCCGGAGCTTCTCCTATTCCTAGTACGGTTAAGGCCCAATTGTGTCGATAGTAGGCTCAGATGCCCGTATAAATACAATCTGCCACAGAGGGGGAAAAGAAGGGAGACATTGGGGGGAAAACATTTAGGATCGCCAGGGAACATATTGCGCATGCCTAAAACGAACTTCGGGGAAGTTCGTGGCCGGTCGGGAATCTTCACGATGTGGATATCCGCATTGCGTCAGTCAGTCCACTTTACGGGCGTCGCCGATTTGCGTCCCATTCTTCAAGTTAATATTAGATTTGTTTCGGTCATGCGAAGTTACGTCCGACTTGTGTCTATCTTGCATGGAGCCTCGGGCAGCGGGCAAACTGGGTAAGTCAGCGCCTTGTTGTTGTTTAGAGTCTATGGTACACCATCCGATGCTACAAATCTCCCCCCCTTGAAGGGGCGAAGGGGGAGGGAGTAGGCCATCACATCCTTCTACTTCTATCTTGGCGCCAGATTGTCCTCCAGGACCCTTGTAGATCGGATGTGTGTGTCCGCTGCGACCACCGAAGGGATTAGGCACAATGCCCAACGCCAGGTCGTTCAGCTGCCCACCATAGTAGCTCCACCGTTCACATCTGATAGAAGGCTGCGAACCGCCACCACAATCTTTTCCACATCAGGTCTGCATCACCAAGCCACTTCTCTCGCGGCATGCGCACGGGATAAAGGGAAGGGAGGGAGACGACATCCGATGCTACACATGTGTATTAAATGTGCTAACTAGTTAGGGATAGGAATGGTTCAATTTAGAGGAAGTGGACTCACATTTGCGTGAAGGGAGAGTGAAAAAGTGTTTATGAAATACCACCCTCAGTACAACCAGCCAAAATGCGAACCCAAGTTCTGCGTCTGCGGCAGTCCAGTTTATTTCAAGAGCGATGCCTTAAAGTTTAGACCATGCGGATACCAAAGCAGGTTGTTTGGTTGTTTTGGCAAGATTGTTATAGAATGTTTGATCGTAATCATATTCATGTTTTTCTATACTCAATAAATATTATTTATTTGATAATATTTAATGTTATCGTATATATTATTTCTGTTGTCAACATTCCTTTTTCTCAACTTACACACAGCCTACAGCGATGAATAAGGTCTCAGTGGATAGGATTATTTTTTTGCGACTTCTGTCATAGCATACTCAGTTTACGTTAAAACACATGGTTTTTTTTAATGTGAGTTAAAATAAAGTTGCTTTTGCAATGACTATCAATATGTCTAAGGGATAGACGCTTCCAAGAGCTGGATTGTTCTTGTCAAATGCTGTATTTACTCATTTACTATGTAGCTTTTTCAAGAGTCCTATATCTAACAATATTTTTATATTAATTACCGAAAATTAAGTAGATGCCTCTAACAGATGTTTGAAGTAATCTTCCACTGGCCAATTTTTAAAAATTAAAGGCTTTCAAAATCCATTAGTAGTATTTATAGCAAGAAAATTCTTCAAAATTACAACCATTTTAAACTTATCTTGAGTGGCCCTTGCCTCGATTTATTTATTTAGATGACCCTAGAAGCGCTTCTAAACTGATTTTTTTCTTACAGTTACATTATTCTAGAAGCTATAGGGTGTGGTCTTCTCCAGTTAATTTTTGAAAATTTAATGCACATAGAAATCCCTTTTGAGTTCTATTTAAGGCAATCTTTTAGTTTAATATTCAATACTGTCGAAGTGTGTGAAATGTATCTAGGAGAGAGAAACTTCTTTCCATGGGGGGCTAATTCGTCCCATGGGCAGTGCCCCCCCTTACCCGTCGATTCCACCGCCACTGACCCAAAGTTTTTTATAAGAATATATTTAAATATAGCTTTTCTTTATGGAAGCTATTCAGAGTAGTCCATTCCTGGATTTTTTTTCCATATCTTTATATTTTATTAAGAGCGATCAAATCATAAGACTCTGGAAGTTATTTAGAGCTATTTTTAAATTGTAATAAGAATTATATGCATCCTTCTCACACGAAGCAATGATTTCTTACAGCTGTGTGTGTGTGTGCGTGCGTGCCTGCCTCATTGAACATAATATTTGAAAGAACAAAAGGGGGGCCTACCTGTGCCCTTCTGTGGACACGTCTATGGAAAAAAAACTGGAAGTTTTAAAATGTCTCGGTAATTGTAAAATTGCGACTAAACTAGCTAAGAAGTTTGTAGTTGGAAAAGCATTAGTGACAGAAATGAAATTAATTCTAAAACGTAATTTTTTGGTTCCTCAACATTAATTTAATATCTGAATAGTCGTCGAACATTGAAATAGTAATTGTTTGCCAAGTTTAATGGGGCACTTTTTTTTTGTGGCTAACTCAAGAAATGGGTAAAGGAATGCCAATAAATGGCCCCCTGATCAGATTATCCGGAATCTCGGACTACCAGAGTTTTATTCTAATTGGTACAAGTCAATTAAAGTGTATTTAGGTTTGGCCTAGGATGTTTATATTAGTTTGCATAGTTTTAGATAAGTTCACTTACACAAAATAAATTTGTTGAAATATTTTTTTTCTAGAGATAAAATATAAATAAATAAAAGTTAAAACTCCTAATTATTTTGAAAATTATTACAAACATATGTTTATTTTATTTTAATATTTAGTGAAGAGCCAAATGTTTTGTTTAATGTTTTTATTTACGTATTGTTTAATATTACAAACAAAATGGCAATTTTCCATTTCCTATGAAAGTGACTTTAAGGTTACTTTACATAAGGGTTAATTTCCAATTTTGATCATTTCTCCGCTACTATTTGAGATACGAAAATACTTAGAAGTGTATTTTTTTTGTACTGTTAAAAATAACAAATATTTTATTCAAAACATATTTCAAAAAACCAATAGTTTCTGAGATATAAGCAAATATAAAAACATAAATTTGGAGATCTTTTAAATATGAAATTTATTATGCTCTTTGGTGGACAAAGATGTACCCCTTTTATTACATTTCTGCAAGTGTTCTGAATAATCTATTGCCATGGAGTAAGGAATTAAATAGCTAGCAGTGTATATTATTTCCTTTATGACCTTTGGTGGAGTGTTTCTTTAAAAATATGGGGAATCTATTATTTCGTTTCACAACTATTACAAGTTTTTAGTAAATCAGTCCATTTTAATATGAGAGATGGAGAAAGACTGTGCGGTGCACCGTCGTCCGTACCATTTATTTTTAATAAGTAGAGTAACAATGTTGATTGTATAGGTGTGTATTTTTAAGGTTTATTTATTCTTCCAAATTCTAACATATTACCTAATTTTTAACAACTAAGATTATCTTCCATTATCTTTGAGAATATAATTAACGAGCTGGCTTGTGTACTGAGTGACTCAAACGCTCAGCCAATCAGATGCCTTTATTCATCTGTTGCTACTTTTCGTATTTTTTACATTGGGTGAATCTACAAAAACACTATTTCATTCGCTGAAAATTTTATAAAGTCACCGGTGGTTTTATAAAATTACCATCAGTCACTGGTTAATGTTAATAAGCTAAGTAAAGGTTTGATTAGTTTTGAGTTATGTTTTATAATATATTCAGCATAACTTATGTTTTATAAAATCAATGGTAGATGTAGAAAATACCGTTGATGTTTCATACTTTCACCAAAGTGGATAGGTATATTAAAAAAATTACTGGTAAATTACTTTTACTTTTGGTGATTCTATACATTCACCAGTAATTTTATAAAATAATGAATTGAATACATTCGCATTAATATATTCAACATATTTCTCTTCATACTATAGTTATTATATGAAATTTAAAAACATAGTTGGATAAAAGTTTTTCGAAATGTCAATATACGCTCCGAAACAATCATTTACCAGCATTTGACCACTTAGAAATGTTGTGATTATTTTATTAATTAGTTAAAAAATTGTTTTATATAATTTTATGGGAAGCAAATAGCAATTTATTTGACACACCCTTATATAGAACTCTATAAAACGATCACAATCACCATAGAATACAAGACATTTGAGTTTAGGTAACTTTTCAACAAACACAGTCGACAATTTTAATTTTATAACTATTCATAATTTTAGAGATTATATATTTTGTTTTTAGCACATAATCACGAAACAATTAAAAAACAAGTCAAAATTGAGGTAAGGGGAGTTTAGCTCTATATTTGCGTTTGGAAGCCTAATAACTAAAGCTTTCGCCTCACTTTAGGTTTTGAATTGGAATTCTCAAGGGCCATTGCCTTACATTTGTCAGCCTTTTGTTTGTCTTCAATAGCCTTTGTTATGTAAGGTGGATTTCTAATCGGCATGGATCGTCTGCGTCTTGGATCTACAAGCTCTGGCAGGAGACAATCTAGATAGAACTGGCTCAGTTTTTTCTCCATGTGGCTAGCCCAAAATGCATCGTCTCTGAAAATCTTCTCGACCTTTATACCCACATTTTTACATAAAACAAAGAGGCAATAACTTCTCCTGGTCACGTGAAGTTGGCCTTTCACTTGATAGTAGTGTGTTTTTGTTAATGCGCGTAATTTCTCTTTTGTCCTTGCTTATGTTTCAAAAAGTAAACTTTCTTTTTAAAACAGCTTCTTCTGGTGTCATGTTCCTTGCTGAGGGTGGACACTTCACTTCAATAATGGTGTCAGATCCTATTAGACCATCGGGAGTTGCTCCCAAGTAAGATAATTCCGGATCAACAAAGAGCCCACAAGGCTCAACTTTAATATTCATTTTATTTTCAAGAGCCAATATACCATTCTTCTCATCATCTCTACCGTACAGCATTGCATCTGTGTCAAAATCATCATAGAGCATACCTTGAACAGCCTTTTCACAAGATGTGTGAGGAAGTCTTCGACAAACGGGTCCAAAGTTAGAGGCAGTGAGCAGCTTTCGCCGTACTTCTTTCCATCGACCACTATTTCTTTGGAGATGTGTCCCTCTTTCAAGCTCCTCACGTTGCTCTGATGTGCTTGGTAAAGTAGCAATAAATCTAATTTTCTCTCTATCAAATTTTTCCGTAACCATATCAGGCTTTTGAGCACAAGGCCCATAGTCTTTGTCATTATTAGACAACCTAGGTCTAAATGGGTTCTTTTTCTTCACTTTTGCAGGCAGACTTCTTGTTCTTTCAATTTGACGAAGTCTTCACATCTCCATCTTCTTAGTAAACTTCCCGGGACTAGCTTGGTACATTACTTTGTGTATTTTATATAGAGGAGTTTTAGTATTGTAAGAAACTACAGCAGCATGACTTCTAGAAGAGTAGGACATATTAAGGCAAAAATGAACCCTTTTCTCACGGATAAGGTAAGACAGTGGTGCACAACCCATGGCCCGCCATGCCATTTATTGCGGCCAACCAACTAAATGAAATTTGCAAAATAAATTCCTAGCATATTCTCATATTACTTAGACTAGGTTGTCAGCGAAATATGATTAAAAGTTTTATTAAGGGACGAAAGCATTTAAAGTTTATGCTTAGTAAGTCTACCGATACTTCAACAGCAGCTATGACATCGAGTCCGTTTATTTATGGGGACTTTGTTAATAATTGTTTGATAGCCGTATCGTAAAAACCTTGTGTTAATTGCGTGAAGAAGTTTGAGTAAATATGTCTTGATTGAATATCTATGTAACGCAGTGTCACAGATATTGCACGTATTATTGCATCGAAATTTTTGAAAATTTCAAAAAATTGGCATCTATTTTTTCACTAGCCATATATGAGTTCTCTGACATAACATCAACCGTTCAAATGAGCATATTTGCTCCAGGTGTGACGTAAGAATTCTAAATTTATTAATAACTCGTCTTTCTGTACTCCATGGATGGACAGATCAAGGCTGCAAGGCATCAAAAAAGTATTTGTATAAATTTGTCTACAATGATTAGAGCAAACAATGGAATAGTGTCTCTCCTCACAAAGCATATGTGATAACTTTGCCACGCCAACACACTTATTGCATATCACTGCATTATAGGCTTACACCAGTAAAATTTGGTTGTAAAATATCTGGGCTAAAGAAATCTGATACGGACATTAGTGCAAACAGAGAACTTCATTAAATCAGAGGACTCAATCACCGACAATTCAAAGGATTCCTCAATGGAAACCGAGGCCAAATATGGTGACCGTGTTTACTGCAGCAGAGGCAAGGTTTTGAAAACTTTCAGAGGAAATCAAGAGAAAAATAATTACATCTCAGATTTAGCAAACAATGTATCAGTATTCCAGGCAAAACTAAGATTATTATAATTTGAAGTTAAAAATGTACTAATTTCTGCGCTGTAAAGAAATGTTTCCCTCACATGAAATTTATTCCAGCTAGAAATATGCTGGGCACATCAGCCGAATCCAGGAAACTTTCTGAGAAGATTTGTGATTTAAATTGTGACAAATTCCTATTCAAGATATTTCCCAAACTCTTATTTTGATGTTAGGTTATGAAGGAGTTTAGCAAGGGAAATGGTAGCGTCATTCTTTACAAAATTAAAGTAAGATATTATTTTCAATATTTTCGATATTTTTTCTTTCCGGCGGGGGGGAGGGAGATCAACCCTATCGCCCCCTCCGGAATCCACCACTGTTTAAGATATGTTGATTATCGTGATTATGCTATTTTTAAGCACTACATATTATGTACGTATATATTTATTATATCTGGGCCACCTTGCCCCGGAATATTACTAGCCCCGTCGTTAAAACAAAGATCCTATACTGTACATCACTTTTGTGCAAAGGAAGACTTATTTTTTATTACAAGGTTTTATTGCAATCTATTCAATATACAAATAAACTTATTTTCCTTTTGTAAAAATATTGATCTGATTACAAACGTTTTTTTTTTAAATAGTCATTGAGCTTATTTAATGCTTGCTCATTCTTAGCTTGGTTTTATGATTTGCAATGGTAGATTCTGGTAAGAAGGGTTTTATATAAAATACACCAATTTTTTGTTGGTCAACATTGATAACATTTTAATTTATTACCAGTGTTAGTTTATAAGCAGGCCTATAATATGAATAGTCTGATAAACATAAAAAACAGTCTAAATGAACTATATTAAAATGTGTCTTTTGGATCCACCTACCTTTGTGGTTCTGTAAAAGCGCTATAATTATCCATATCAAAGTAATGTTCTGATGGAACGGCATAACTAACATCATTCACAACTACAGTCTCAATAGATGTGATGTGTGGACTCTCAGTTAGATCACCGTTATCTGCCTCCAGCAACTTTGGTTTTTTTCTATTACAATTAAAATCAGTTTGCAATTGTCTCCAAAATGCTCTTTAATGGTATGAAAAATTAAAATTGAAAAATACGGTAAAAAGTATTTTCTTTAACACTGCGTCTTACTATCCGTTCGGGTGTTATGCTTATGTACTAATTAAGCTAAGGGTTTTGGATTAGGAAGGTTATATCAATATTAAGTATGCCCTCATTTACGTGGAGGGAGAGTAGTAAACCATTTTGGAAAACCACCCTCAGTACACCCGACCTAGATTCGAACCTTAAATTCCCCGTCATCGACAGTCTATAGTCTATTGCGAGAGTAGAGCTTTAGATCACGCGGCCACCAAAGTGGGTGTATAAAAATAAAAAAGTCTCTTAGTGATTTTTGTAGGCACTGCAATTAATTCCCTAAGGTCCAATAATTTTGTAATTAATAAAAATTACCTTATTTTATTCTCGGGGTCTTAATACCTATCCGGGAAACATGCATTTTAATAAAGCTAATAGAGTTGGAATGGGTAAAGTAAAACTTAGTTAAAATGTACCCAAATTTTCAAGGAAGACGTGTATGGAAAACATTTAAAAAAATACCATAGCTACACCCGGCCGGGATTTGAACCCCGATGACTATGTCAACGGGAAACCACGTTAAATGAACTTAGCGTGTACGTCATTACAGTTTAGGTTTTTTTCACAAGTTTGTAATATACAGTTAGGATTCACGACAGCCTATAGTAGTCTTGGAAGAAAGATATGTTTAGAACAAATAAAGAAAGATACAGTATTTATATCTTTATTTATATAGGATTTTTTTAAATTGTCATTGATAGGATTTATCAAAAACAAAGTTGCAAGATATAAAAATAGTTTTTAAACCTGTCAAAGAATGATTCTTTATGAATGTTTTTCAACACATTTATTGTTTTCACTGAGGTGTTCCCATACACACTACAGGCAAACGCTGGCATATTTGTTTCGATATCACCTTTAATATATCCCAAATCCTAAATTTAGTTTATTGGAATATTTCAATCGGGCATCGTTTAAAAAATCCCAATTTATTAGGAAGGTATTTGATATTTTCTCTAGCTGTAAATTATCATTTTATAGATTAATATTTAAAATTCAGCTTTACATATTTTACTTGAAAAATAGATAATTAAATTGGAATTACATGTTCTAAATTAATAAATTTGTAGACTACCTTTGTTTCCAATATTATTTTAATTCTATTCCTCGTCTTTTCTTACGTGGGGCGCATAAATGTAGATGTGATTTATATATAGCCTCTTCTTCTGTCAAATCCCGAAGTATTCATTGTGACTTCTCAAGACAAACGTCAATACTAATGTAGCATAAATGTGCTAATGAGTTATTTCTGACTTCTCTTATCTGCCTTTAGCCCAAAGCACCAGGCTTGGGTCAGGCGGACACTATCCACATTCCTTTTGTGTTTACTTCCTTCAACAAACCTCCCCTGCCCCCCTCCCCAAAACCATTTCCTCGTCCCTCGTTCGGGTAGTTCAGAGTCTTTCCTCCAGATATCAGAACAACCGTTAAAAAAATAATCGTTTTAAAATAATATTTATTCCGTTTTTTCTGTTGTGACTATGGATTTTTTTAATGGAAACGTCTTAGTTAGATAATATTGTATATATATAGCTTTTAAATTTTTATTATTTATTTCTGAATCACTATTTATTTTAAACGAATCTATTAAGGATTTATGAGCTTTTCAAACATATAATGAAATAGATTAAAACATAGGTACGTCGCCATATTCTTACGCTCTTCAAAAATGCAAAATAATATATTATAGCATTTTTTATTGTTTCGTAAACATGATTTCCCTAAGAGTCTGCACGGTCTTCTTTGCCACATTTGGGAGCAATGGCGGTACAGGTCTAATATCCTCTTAAAAAAGCAAATTAAAACCGCCCTTATTTGTGATGTCTCCGAAAATGTTATCCAAGGGGAAAATATATCACCCGTGAATCTAGGCATTGTATTAGATTTACGAAACAAATAGTAAGTGATTTCATGGCGGGTAAACATGTCACCCCCAATAGTTTTACTTTATGGAAAAGTCCCCTTCTATAGTGAATTTAATTATTTGTTTAAATAGTTTACTTAACTGCAAGATTTCACATATGCATTTTATAACCTTATTATCCAAATCGATCTTGCTTCATTAATGTGGACAGTAGTCTGGAAGAGAAATCTCCCCATGCAAGGTGGATATAGTTTTATGATATCCGTGCCATCTTAAAACATACTTTAGAAACATTATTTCTAAATTTAATAAATCACATGGCTGTTTGACACACATAAATATGTTTTGTACAAGAACATAGTTTATTGTAGTACATGAACAAATGTATATAGTACGCAAGTTAATGAAAGAATTAAGGTATTTGGTGACGTAAGTGTTACCTTAAATTATGTGTTAACTTTTCAATATAAATTTAATAACCCTCTTGTAAGTAGGCCTATTCATAAACCAATTTGTAGTATAGTGAAAGTCTTGAATTTATATTAATGTTCAAATGAGTGTGTCAAACTATATATTTAAAGGGTAATATTAGATTCAGCTACATTTATATTATATAAGTTGGTAATAATATATGCCCCCCTCAAAGTTGGAGATAATATGTGTGTCCTCCACCTATATCCCCCACCCGCCCCCCCCTCAGTTGGAAATAAAGTTGTCCTCTAAGATTGAAGTTCAAATCCCAGCCGGGTGTAACAAGGGTATTTTTCCCTAAAATGGTACCCCACTCTCAATATACGCAAATGTAGGTACATTCAATCTAAAATGTAACATTCCTCATTCCTGGTTCATTAGGGTAAATTGATGTATGTGTACAACTCAAACGGGTAGTAAGTCACAATGGAAAAAAAAAGTATTGTGATGACTATCAAGAGTATCGGCGAAGCTTTATTAGCGTTGGGCGAGGTAGTTTGTAAAAACACTATTTTTAAGGAGTTTTTAGGTGATTGACTCCAAGCCAGTGGAAAATATTTGAAAATGGAATGCCACTAAAAGCTATTTGGGGTCTCCCTTAAGCATTTAGAAATAATAATAGATTGTTTTAGAATATTTTTGAAGTTTGATGCAAACCATCTTTCAGCTTCAAATTCAAGTATATCATAGGGAAGTTTAACAAACTGGAGGAAGGCACATTTCGATGGGGGGAGAAAAATTTGGTAATACCCCACCCTATCAACCCTTCCCTCTTTCCCAGTTCACGCTCAATGAGTGACACTCGATATAAAACTAGTGACAAACACACCGTAGAATGTAGATTATTTCCTCAGAGTCTGACAAACTAACTTAAATCTAGAACAAATACAACATCCAGCCCCCTGACAGTTAATTCATCATTGTGAAAGGGGAAAAGCACAGTCAACCAATGATACGTTTTTCGGACATTCCGGGAATCGAACCCGGGACCTTAAGCTCAGTATACAAACACGCTACCAACTGAGATAAAGTGTCGGATTGTGTATTGAAATCAACATTTAGTACGGTTTATGTGTTGTTAGCAAAATAATTCTATATTACGTGATAAAATAATTACACCTCTGTACACAAATAAAAAACTGGTACGTTGGTATTAACGCTGTAAGCTACCTGGTCTCATAAGTCATCGCACTCAAAATATAACTTGTTTTTGAGGGACGCGGAGGTCGGGGTGTAGTGTAGTTCTTCTTTTATATTCATTCATGTATTAAATTATAAAAGACTTGTGAGATTTAAATGTATTTATTGAATGATCATAATACTAGTGTAAATATTTTTATGAGAGTTCGGCCATTCATTTTTTCTGGTACAAAGGCTCCTTCGGTCTAAAATGTGAGAACCCCTGGTCTAAGTCAATATATGTTAATGCGTTGAATAACACGCTCTGGTAGCTTTGTCAGTTCGAAGTACTTTAGTATTAATTTTAACCGAAATTGGGTGGGGTGCGAGTGAAGTCTCAATAAGCGAGGTCCTCGGTGTAATAACCCATATCTTGTGTTAAGAGACTTAAAAACTAAAACGAACTTAATTACCAGAATGGTGGCTACTAGTTATATACATTTTCTTGTATACAATGTATGGAAGCTACTATGGTTGTGCTTTTTTCAAATGAGAATATAAGTGGCACTTTTAATATGTGTGTGTTTTGAATATAAAGTCTTAAACCAAGTCTTATAAAGGAGCCTATGTATATGACTCATCTTCTGTGTCTAATGTTTTAGTTATAAAGTAAATAATTTATGTTTGTATTGAAATTATTAGGGGTTATGGGGACGGTGCCCCTTTTACTCCACCCATTGAGTGCGCCACTGGTTCTAAGTAAACGCTTAGTGAGAGGTCATTTTATCATAGATATAATTAATTTATAAAATATGATGGTTATTAAAATGGTTTTTATGAACTTATAATGCCCCTTTTTCTCGTCAAGTGAAAAAATCAAAAGTATATCCATTAGCTTTTATTTAATTAAAGGGTACTAAACTTTTAGTTCAAAACCCTTTTAAAAAGGTTTAGATTATATATATAATGTTAATAATGAATACTTTTTGAGCCAGTGTGTTAAAGAGTCTCTCATTTTATATTATTAAGTCAATATAGTAAGTATAGTATTTATCTTAAAAATGTTAAATAAAGTTTAAATGTAATTATAATTATACAAAAATGTACATTTGTTATATTTGAATATGATGTATTTTCACTGTCTAAAATATGTTTTTCAAGTAAATAGAGTAAGCTCTAGTAGTGTTGTTTTTTCATTGTATCTTCACGCCAGTCAATGCTTTCCACATTTAATAGCAAACAGAAGGTAAGTATGAGGAAGATAGAATTATGAGAAGTACCCTCGTTTGCGTGGAAAAACGGGAAACCATTTAGGAAAAATTACCTTAAGTACACCGTGTAATTGAGCAGGCGCGGTATGCACATTTTTGTCCTCGATTCATTATTTTATAGTAAAAATCTTTCTTTCAAAAATGAAGATGAAATACATATTTAAAAAAATTAGATATCACTAAACTTTACACAAAAATATACAAATCAATACATTATTTAATCTATATAAAGCAATGGATGAAGCAAGAGAGAGATACCCGCCAACAACTCGTGAAACTCAAAACAAATTATGTTAGTGGGTTTGAAAAAGAACCAAAGGAAAGTTGCTGAGGAACAATGAATTTTTTTTATCGTTTATTTCAAGGTCGTTTGCTATTATTAGGAATGGAGGGAGGAAAGGACTGCTGCCTAAACCCACCCTTCAAAGTCTCTTGTAGAGTGCGACGGAGAAGAGAGAAAGAGAAGATTTAGCCTGTTTGCCACGTAACTCAAGTTGGCCCGCCACATTGCTGAAAAAAACCTTTTTTGTCTAATCGTTTGTGCTCTATTTGTGCTCATATGTGCCCGAACATGAACATTTGTGCTGTGAAACTGGCCAATTTAGAAAATATTTAATGTGGTGGGCCAACTTGAGCTCAAGCTAGCCCACCACATATTGAAAAAAACAACATAACAAAATTTATTTAAGTCAATCCATTGTGCTCCATTTGTGCTCATATGTGCCCGAAAATGAACATTTGTGCTTTAAAATTAGAAAATCTAAAGAACAATTAATGTGGCGGGCTAACTTGAGTCTTCCTTATACCATAACCTGTAGAAAAAATTGAATTCAAGCTGGCCCGTCACAATTTTAAATATCAATGTAACAAAATTCTGTTTTCACCATTCGTTTGTTTTTCGTTTGTGCTCATATGTGCCCAAAAATGAGTATTTGCGCTCTATAATTAGAAAATCTAGAAAACAGTTAATGTGGGGGGCTAGCTTGAGCTCTAGTTGGATCGCCTTCATTAAATGTTATCTAAAAGGCCTAGATTCACAGCCCTAACGTTAATTTTCGGGCACATATGAGCACAAACTAAGAACAAACGAATCGTGAATACAGAATTTTGTTACATTGATATTTAAAAATGTGGCTGGCCAGCTTGAACTATATTTTTCTACAGTTTATGATATAGGAAAGGTTCAAGTTAGCCCGCCACATTAAATGCTCTCTAGATTTTCTAATTTTAAAGCACAAATGTCCATTTTCGGGCACATATGAGCACAAATGGAACACAATGGATTGACTTAAATAAATTTTGTTATGTTATGTTTTTCAATATGTGGCGGGCTAGCTTGAGCTCAAGTTGGCCCACCACATTAAATATTTTCTAAAATTGCCAGTTTAACAGCACAAATGTTCATGTTCGGGCACATATGAGCATAAATAGAGCACAAACGATTAGACAAAAAAAGATTTTTTTTTCGGCATAGTGGCGGGCCAACTTGAGTCACGTCTGTTTGCCTCTAGGCTATAAGAGTGTCACTTTTTGGAATGGGAGAACACAAGCGATCCTAGCGGTGATATATTTTTACCAACCAAAGCTCGTCAGATTTATCCCTCTGGCCTCTGCTGCAGCCATTGGCATTTCGGAGGTCCACTTGCTTACATCGTACGTTTTTCTTACCCTAGGAAGTTATCATCCTGTAAAGGCTACCACATTTTGTATTTTTACGTTTTATGAAGACTTAAAAAAAGACCAACGACAATTCCATAAAATCTTTTGTATTTTTTTTCACAAGTTGAAATAATTCCTGAGAATGCTTTGCAAATTACTAGGAGGGAAATTTGTATATAGTTTTTAAACAAAGGACCTATTGTGTTAACATAGCCCATGTTGTTAATATCACTGTAATAAAAATAGTTACACTGTTTGAAAAAAATAACTGTACTAATTTTATATAATAATAGTTATAATAATTCTAACAATAATAATAGAGTTAAGGATCTAGTCAAAACCATAATTTAAGTTTATATATATATATATATATATATATATATATGACCATTGTAATATTTACTGGCAAAATTTATTTAATGCGTCACTATTATTTATATATTAATTATTAATACAATAGATGAAAAAAAATATGTTCTTATATATCTCAGTAGCGCTAAACGAAAATCGGGCGTCACTTCAGACAAATTTAAAGTGGGTGGGTTGAATATTGGTTTCCACTTTCATTTTGCCTTTCGGAATAAGTTGTCAAAAGTCCCCATAATTTGAATGTACGCATATAATTTTACCGAGCGTAAACGATGCTGAGAATAGGATTTTCTTATTGTTTTTCGTTAACTTTATGACCGTGAGATATATTAACAAGGAAATAATATCGGAAATCTATATATAAAAAAGGTGATAGAGTGTTTTGTGAACTACTGATCTAGTTGTATGTAGGATATTGTCAATGTTTTTAGAAATATTGTAACTACCTTGCATCAGTTGTGCTATCTATATTCAGATGAAACAACTAACAGTACCTTTTACTTTCTGAAGATAACCGAAGGTTTTAAATTTACATTTTAGGCCAAATGACTTTAGGCCAACTGCCTTTTAGGCCAAATGCCTTTTAGGCCAAACGCCTTTTAGGCCAAATGACTTTTGGTTTCATTTTTAGGCCAAATGCCTTTTAGGCCAACTGCCGCGTCCCCAAATCCCCTTATCAGGATTCTTGCTTTTTAAAGTCATTTAAAGAATATGGATTGGTGAAACCAACAATTTCTAAAGCAGCTTTGAAGAATTTTAGCCAACATTTGTGCTATTTATCAGGTGAAGTGTAAATTTTATCATTTGATGATGATATTGACGTGCAAACAAACATTAAAATGGTGGGGAATTTGAGTAATGTGAGTCAAAACACGGAAATGAAATACATTGTACCATCTGGTGAAATCAATGAAAAATTGTTTGGTAAGTTATTTCAATTGTTTTTCACAATGTTATAAATTTTTATGTTTTCTTCTAACTCCATTTTGCATATTTTACAAGAAAAAACACACAAATAACTTTGTATCAGAAAAGAATAAATTTTTTTTCATCTGCAAATAAATACAGATTTTCTGGAGGAATGCCCTTCTCCATGGGAAGAAAATACGTTTTTAAATGCTAAACAAAAAGTAGACTTTATAAAAGCAGTGAATGACACAGCTTAACAAGCTGTTATATTAATGCTGGACTTTAATTGACTATTGTCTGTAGATGAGGTGCAGAAACAGTATGTGTTGCATTGTGTCCAAGAACATAGACAGCTTTACCCATACTGTAAGAAAGAAACATTAAAGAGAAAATACCTACAATAATTTGTATTATTACATAATATATTCTATGTTTGTCTGACTTTATTGTAATAATTATTATTATTATTATTGAGTATTATTATATATGTAACTATTACTTTACATAATTGATAATCTACAATCTTACTTAATTTGAAGTATAAACTTAAAATTTCAAGATAAAGTTGGCATGAGTTAAAGTAATCCAATTAGGCGGAAATTTGTTTTTAGAGTAAGTGTGACCAGATTAAACAAAATCAGGAGACATATGTTGAGTTGAACTATAAAATTTATTTTTCACCAAAATAAGGGACAACCTAATGTATAACCTGTGAAATGCAGTGACAAAAATAAAGTTTATAGTACATAATGCGCAATAAATTGAAATATATTATTTTCAACTGAGACACAATGAATTGTGTGTAATTCATAAAGTTGATTTAACTTTAATATTATTTTACACAATATGCATGTACCTTAGCAGAGAAAACCCTTGGACTTGAATTGTATCAGCCAATGAGAATACAAGAAGAAGTTCTAGCCAATTAAAACACCAGTATGTGTAGCATATGGAAAATATCTTCTGTTCATATTTGAAATTGTCTTGTAGTTTGTTACTAACAAATTTTTTGTGGTTTAACGTAAATGTCTTACTTTAGTTGAATTAATATAATCGAAAGTAAAGGGGAGATATTGAATTTTAGATTTTAATTGAAAAGAATGTTTCATCGGCCGATTATTGACTGATCGGGCAGGGAGGAGTGTGGGGTGTGGGGGGGGGGGGGGGGAGGTGGTTTACTGGTATGGGAGAAAAAAATGTTTGAAAGTTAGTCTGTGGTAGTTCATACTTGGCGGCTTGCGAGTGAGACAGAGGGTAGATTTCAAGGTCAATACTTTGTGTGTGACGGACAAGATAAAGAGTTAGTTTGAAAGAATGAAAGGGTAGAGTTAAGCCATGATAGTACCACCAAAAATATTCAACACTAGTTCTTGACTACAAGACAGCTCAAATAATTTTCCCCCTTAATTCTTTCTTTTGTAAATATCAACTGATAACAGAATTTAATGCCTTTTAAAATATTTATTTTGTCATTTATCACTTGTTTGGATCAATTATATTATTTGAAATATAAATTGGTGGCTACTCTTCAAGGAAAAGATTAAAACAAACAGAAATTTAGTCTTTGTATAACTTTGTGCTAGTTTTGAAATAATAATTATAAATTATTAATAATTTATTCTCACAGTTGAGCATTTTGGATTTAGATCAAAGAGGTCAAAAACACTTATCCAGCTTGTACTTCCTCATCCATCATTTTAAAATAGTTAACACAGCATATTAAATTTTTTATTATGACTATATGCTTATTAATATTGTTACTAGGGATTTAATGAACAACAAATTATTCATATTCAATATTTGATATGTGTTTTTTTATATATTACCTTTGTTGTATTGGAAAGAAAATAAACCAAATGACAGCATCGGTGATTGTCAGCGAATGATCGGAATCTGACGGATTGGCAAAAGGGCTGATGGCCCAGCCCAAATTTTATGTTTTAAAATATGTAATTTGATAAACTTTTTTTTTGGGTTCACCCAAAATAAATATTTTTAGAGACATCAACTAGCTCAACTTAAGGAAATAGAAAAACATTTAATTCAAGTCAGATGTTGATAAATAAACTTAATTGGTTATATTTTAACTATAAATATTAAACTGTAAATTATTCCTATCTAATAATAATAATGTGTTTTGAGTGTATCTAAATCCAGCCTTGATTTGTTTTTGTTATGCCTACACATATTAAGTTGTTTGGGACTTCATACTATAATCCCAAACAAACTTATTTTAATCAATGCGAAAAAAATACAATGAGGAATTTTAACACTTTGCCTTATGAAGCTGTATATACTATTCTGATTAGTTTTTCATAAAAACATGCACATTTTCTAAATATCACCAGTAAGGGTATTTTATTAGTATAAAATCGGTACTTACATGAAATTTTTCTCTGAAATTTCTTCTTTAACATGATGTATTACTCAAATTACTTATACTCTTGTAAAAATTTACTAGATTTATTCGTAGACACTTTTTTTTTTTAAGTTTTTCACCAAAAAATTTTTTGTTTACAAACACTGAATATTTGATCAAAACACTTATAATACATAAAACACTTTAAAATTTATAATTAAAAATAAATTTCCATTAGAACATTTCAAAACTATGTTTACATGACAAAAAAATTTAATCTATATATCGTAATGTGCTTTTATATGGTAGATTCTAAAACAAGGTGAAACACAAAGGCCAACATCACAGTCCTTACATTGCCACTGGGTAAGTTTTCTTGCAGCTTTGCCATATAATATTTTGTTCTTTTCTGAACAGACAATGCATCTTCTCTGACCCTTTGCTTGCCATTGATTTCTTGGCACAGGATCTGGAAAGTGGTGCTAGACTAACGGACCCTTTTTTTCCCCTAAACTATTACTGATATTCTCTAGCATGGAAACCATTGACATTGATAAAACTTTGATTGCTTTATACATCATACAAGAGTTTACAATGCACATCGGAACCAAATGTATGAACAGCTTTCGCCACCACTTTACTGACCTGTGATCGAATGATCCATAAGACAAACGCTGGCCAACCAAATCCACTCCTGCTTTATGTGCATTGTAATTGAGCACTGCGACAGGTTTCTGCACTTTTTGTCACCTTTTGTTAGTAAACACTTTAATATCACCGGTTGTGGTGACTGCAGCAGCAGGGAACTTTAACAGGAGCTAGTCAAGTTGCAGCTGATAAGGTTAATGCTACAAATAAACCTAAAAAAAAGTTGAAAATTTTTTTGGTTATAGTAGGAACCCTTTTCCTAACAAAGATAAAAGTCAAACTAGAAAATCAGGTTTTTGGTGTGGGAGTACTACTGAACACCCTAGAACCAAATGTCCTGCTAGAAGTGCTATCTGTCATCAGTGTCGATATAAAGGGCATTATGCAAAATGTTGTAGATTTAGATCAGTTGATGCTGTTGACACGGAGGACGAGTTAGATGAAGATGGTGAATTTGTCGGCCTTGCCTCTACAGAAACAAATTATTTGCATGATAAATGGTTAGTAAACACCAAATTCTATGGGAAAGACCTTTCTGCTAAAATTGATACAGGCCCAGATGTGAATATTATTGAAAAATGTACATACAAGAAGTCTTTTCAATATATGGAGCTTTTGCAATCAAATAAAATTCTATCCGGTCCAGGGGATGCTCAGCTCAAAACTAGAGGCAGGATTCAAGGGAAACTCCAATACAAGAACAAAAATATTTTTGAGACATTCTATGTAGTTCAAGGAGTAGATAGAATTCTTCTAAGCCATCATACTAGTGAGAAAATTAGGCCTTACAAAGAGGATTTCTGAAGTAGGAAAAGCTAATTTTGTTCCAAAAACTGTGTTACCCAAGCTTTTTACAGGACTAGGAAAAATTCGAGAGCCATACCACATAAAACTTAGAGATGGGGCTGTACCACACGCTATTAGTGTTCCTCGATGTATTCTTTTACCTTTTAAAGAAGGCCTTAAAAAATAACTGGATAGGATGGTCCAGGATGAAGTCATAGAAAAAGTCGACAAGCCATCAGATTGGTGTGCTCCCATGGTTATATTTCCAAAAGCCAATGGATCCCAAGGTTGTGTGTTAACCTGACTAAATTAAATCAACATGTAGAAAGAGAACTTTTCCCTATGCCGGCAGTTGATGATTCCCTAGGTCAACTAGAAGGGGCTAAGGTATTCTCAAAACTAGATGCCAATTCAGGAACCTGGCATGTTCCCCTCACAGATTCTTCCAGAGCTCTAACCACATTCATCACACCGTATGGAAGGTATCGGTTTCTTCGGTTACCTTTTGGGATATCCCCTGCTCCGGAGGTTTTCTAGAAGAAGGTCAGTGCGGATTTAGAAGGATTGGAGGGAGTTGTCTGCCATTTTGACGATATTATAGTTTATGGATCAACTATTGAGGAACATGACTCATGGCTTTATAAGGTCTTTTCTAGGCTGCAAGAAGCAAGTTGGACTCTAAATGAGGAAAAAAACAAACATGCTTTTAATTACGTTGACTAATAATTGACTAATATGCAGTATATTTTATTCTTCAACTTATGTAAATTAAGCTAGTATTTTAAAATATTTAAAAAATAAATATTGATTATAAAATTAATCATTTCATAACGTTTTTGGTGATTTAAACATAAATCATTTATTTAAATTAAAGAACCAAAGTGTAGATTTTTAAAAGGTTGGCGTGATTAAGAATTTAATTATGGCGACTTGGTAGAGAGTTGTGTTTATTTTGACGACGCCACTACCCAATGCTAATAGTGTCCACAACTCACTGTAGTATAAAAAATAAATAATTTTCATTTGAAACAAAATATTATATTTGACTTTTTTAAGGTTTACAAAATAATAATAGTTTGCGTATGGTTCATAATGATTGGTTCTAATAAGATAAAAGTGGAAATATTATACATTTAATTAATTATAGCTCTTTGCACTAAAATTTTTTTCTTTTTTTCTTTAGCACCGCATCTTACTACCCATTTGGGTTATATGCTTAAGTACTAATTACGCTAATAAATTAGGAATTGGGTAGGTTGAATTTAGAGGAAGTGAACGCGCATATGCGTGGAAAACCATTTAGTAAAAACCACCCCCAGTTCACCCGACTGAGATTTGAATCTAAATCTCCCCATCCTCGGAAGTCGAGCTCAACACGACTAGCACGATAGCTAACTACGCCACTGAGGCGGGTCTCTGCACTATAGTAGTTGGTGTTGCCAACATGGCGTGAACGAAAATATTACATTTGTATTACATTAAAAGACAAATCACAAAGTAATCCATAAGGAGGCATTATTTAAAGTCTTTATAATTCTTTAGATGAAATATGTATAATAAATTAATCAAATAAAACATATTTCTAAAATGTCAAATGTTAGTAACTTCCAATT